>JAJIBD010038880.1:0-65998 GCA_021461705.1 Cryptotis parvus
TTCTATATCTGTCCTTTTCCTTCTGACTAATTTCCTATCATGATAGTCTCCATGTACATCCATTTGCAGGTAAATTTCATAATTTCATCTTTTCTGACAGCTGCATAGAGTTCCATAGTGTAGATGAACCACGTTGGGAAATGATATCCATCCTGTGGAATTTGGTAGGAGGGCAGGTGGATGTGGCTAATAGAGATTTGAGTAGAAGTCCTGGATAATCTTCTTCATTACCTTTGGAAGATGTGATAGATCCATCAGGGCTTCGAGGACAGTCATCTTGATCTTATAGTTGGCGAAGGTACAGACAGGCAGTGCGAATGCTTCCTGGCTTTTGCTGCATCTTCCAGTATTTCTGCTCTTCTGTCTTAGAGGTCTTCGATTGTCGCTTCTCTGCACTTTAGAAGCTTGGACATTGGCATTTGGTCTCTGAGGCTCGCGCCTTGCTACGCTGGTGAATGAACTAGAGAGTCTCTGAAGACAGGCGCCCTTTTGCCCTCTTTCCTCTCTCGGTATTCTTCGCACAATCATGGAGGTGCTGGAATAAATGGGTTGTATTCCTTTTTCATCGATGTCAACAATGATGGTATCTTTCCATGCAATGATGCCAAATGAGTTCCCCAGTGGCAGGTCGTCGGGAGAGCCCTCTTCTTAAACTTTGCAGCCTTTTCTCCCCAATACGGGAAGTAGAATTTTGCAACGGCTAAGGATTTTGCGTGGTACCATCTTGTTTGGAATTCTGGGGACGATAGCTAGTGGTCAATTTCATTGAGGAATTGTCTGCCAGAGATTTCTATGTCCAACGTTTCGGCCTCAGCTTTCTGGAACTGTGAGTTCCCAGCCATGAATGGTCTTCTGCGGACATGATGAATCAGATAGTCTCCTCACCCTGCTCGCCCCATTCTAGGCCACGGGTCCCCTATGTCAGTTCTTCAAACATCTTCTTGGTCCTATCTTGACCTAAAATCACCGACTATGATCTTGTAGAAGGTGTGATCTTTTTATAGAACTCCAATTCCATGAGAATTTCTCAACTTCATCTTCTTTGTATTGATGTTGGTGCATAGACAATGAAGATAGAAATTGCTGGCAATGGGCCACATCTTCAAGTGTAATCATCTTATTCCGAGCGTTAGGGCATTCAAATGAATCGATGTTTATGGGCCATGTTTGTGGGGACAAGGACACCAATGCCACCGACGCCTTTTCGCCGTGATGTTCCAAAAAACAATTATTCTCCCACGTCAAATACAGCATGATGCAACTAGACGCCTCCTTGTCTCCGCATGTCAGACCACTATGTTACATTACTTGATCTTGCGCTTGCAGCATCAGATCTCAATATATGCTTCCAATGCCAGCGCAGCGCCGAAAGTACAGACAGTCATTTTAGTCCTTCTGCCGGTAAAGACGGGAACAGCACCAGACCCAGACAAAGTCAAACACGAATACCTGAAGAATCTGCCGCCGGTACTAATCAATACACTAGCTGGGCCTCTTCACACGCTACCTGTCCGAATGCAAGGTGCCCTCCCAATGGAAAACCAGCAGAACAGTTCACCGGTTCAAAAAGAGAGACATTCACTACATCGGCAGCTATAGCCCCATCTGCCAGCTGTCTGTCATCTACAAGCTGTTTACACGAGTCATCCTGGGAACAGGATTAGCAGCAGATTAGATGAAGCGGACAACCATGCGAGCAAGCAGGCTTCCGGAAAGGATTCAGCACAATCGACTATATTCACACAGTAACCAAGCTCATTGAGGTTTGTAAGGAGGACAAGATGCCGCTCTGTCTCATGTTCATTGATTTACAGAAAGCCTTTGATTCTGTGGAGACCGAAGTAGCTCCTCATCGAAGCCTTAGCCAAACAGGGTCTTCAAACCTCGATACATCAAGATCCTTCGTGAGCTGTGCTACGGATTCACCACCAGGATCTCACCATTCTACAAAGAAGTGATCATTAATGTGAAAGAGAGGTCTCGAGTGGGTGATACCATATCACCAAAACTTTCGGTGCCACCCGAGAACAACAAGCGATAATTAGAATGAGCAGAAATGGGAGTGAAGATAGATGTTCGCAACTACACCACCGGCTTCCTCACAACATTGTTCTAATAACACCTCAAATTAGCTAATGGGCACAAATGCTGGCTGATTTCACCGAGAATGTGGAAGTATAGGTCTAGAGCTGAATCTAAAGAAAAATGTTCATAAGAATGAAACTAGGTCCAGAGGCCCCATTCACTTTTTCTAATGGAACAAAACATCTCTGAATGCAGTAGTTGTGTAACAATCTAGGGTCGAGAAACCCAACATGATGAATGACCTAAAACCTGAGCTTTGCGAGGAGGGAAGAGAGCAAAGCATGGAATGCCTTCAAAGGCACAACATAATACATCATATCAACAAAGATAAAAATAAAAAAACCATATGATCATATCAATGACGCAGAGAAGGTATTTGACAAGATTCAACACCTCGCTCATGATAAAAAGCCTCCGTAAAATGGAGATTTAAATATTTCTCAATATAATCCAGGCCATCTAACACAAGCCCCACAGCGCAGCATCATTCTCAATGAGGAAAAAAACTGGAAAGCCTTCCCTTAAGATCAGGGGGACAAGACAAGGCTGCCCACTCACCACTTCTATTCAACATAGTACTGGTACTTGCCATAGCAATCAGGGAAGAAAAAGACATTAAGGGCATCCGATAGGAAGGGAAGACAGCTGTCACTATTTGCAGATGACATGATATTATACCTGGAAAACCTCAAAACTCTCTACCAAGAGGCTCCTAGAAATAATAGATTCCTATAGTAGAGTGGCAGGGTACAAAATCAATACCCAAAGTCAATGGCCTTCATATATGCAAACAGTGAAAGAGAAGAAAAGGGACATTAAAGAAACTATCCCATTCACAATTGGCCAAGAGAAAATCAAATACCTAGGAATCAGTTTGACAAAGAATGTAAAGGATCTCTACAAAGAAAAAACTACAAAAACGTTACTTCAGGAAATAAAAGAAGACCTGAGGAAAGGAGACACGTTCCCTGCTCACGGATTGAAGGATTAACATTATCAAAATGGTAACTACCCCCTAGAGCTTTATACAGATTCAAGCGGTCCCTATAAAGATACCCATGATGTTCTTCAAAGAAAATTGAACAAACACTCCTGAAATTTGTATGGAATAATAAACCCCCCAAGAATAGCTAAAGCAATCCTTTGGGAAAAGAAGATGGGGAGGTATCACTTTGCCCAACCTCAAGCTCTACTACAGAGCAGTTGTAATTAAGACAGTGTGGTATTGGTATAGAGACAGACCCGTAGACCTATGGAATAGAACTGAATATCCTGAAACACACTATCAAATATACAACCACTTAGTCTTTGATAAAGGAGCAAAAATAATAAGTGGAGCAAAAAAGCCTCTTCAACAAATGGTGCTGGGAAAAATGGGGGCAGCTACAAGTAAAAAATGAACTTAGACCTCCTTCTAATGCCAAGCAAAAAAAATCGGATAAAAATGGATTATAGACCTCAACATCAGACATGAATCTATAAGGTACATCAAAGAAAACATAGGAGAAACGCTCTATGACATCAAAACTAAAAGTATGTTTAAAAAGCGACACACCACTGACTAAGCAAATGAAAGCAAAGATAAACAAATGGGATTATATAAAATTGAAAAGCTTCTGCACCTCAAAAGAAACGGTGACCAAGATACAAAGACAATCCACAGAGTGGGAAAGGATATTCACCTAATACCCATCTGACAAGGAGTTAATATCCAGGGATATATCTGGCCCAGGTATGCTGGTCCAGAGACTCTCAGACATGGGGCAGAGCGGTTCCTTTGCCTCCCTGTGCCCAGCCGCTCATGAGGCAGTCGGAGGCATGGTGGGTTCCAGCCTTGGCCCACCACCCCGGCAGAACCTCACAACAAGCCAGACGCACCCCCACCCACTCCATGGGCACCGCCATTTTCCACATTGACTTCCCTCTCATCAGAACTCCACCCAGCCGACCAGCCCATCACAGCCCGGATCATCGACACCCACCCTGGAGCAGTTTCTTCCTCAATCCGGCCCAGGTATGCTGGTCCAGAGACTCTCAGACATGGGGCAGAGCGGTTCCTTGCTCTCCCTGTGCCCAGCCGCTCATGAGGCAGCTCGGGAGGCATGGTGGGTTCCAGCCTTGGCCCACCACCCCGGCAGAACCTCACAACAAGCCAGACGACCCCCCCACCCACTCCACGGGCACCGCCATTTTCCACATTGGACTTCCCTCTCATCAGAACCCCACCCAGCCGACCAGCCCATCACAGCCCGGCTTAGGGCCGCTTGCGCCCGCGTTCATCAATAAAGGCTTTATTTGGAGGTGTTTATAGAGTATGCCTCCCGGACGGCAAGCCTAGCAAGCTGCTCCTGTTGTATTTGATATGCCAAATGCCAGTAACAATTATATTAGATCATTCTCATGACCTAATATAATGGTTTGAGGCTCTTTATGTTCCTGTACCAAGCCGATGCCCTTGGCTCTACAGCATGTGACAGGACATATTGAGATATTACTGGTGCCCGCTCTAGCAAATAGATGATTAACGGGAAGATCGTGATCGTGATTTTGTTTTTAATTTGATTTTAAATTCAAATTCAGACTCACAGACATTGGGCAGAGCTGCTACTGGCTCTCCCTGTGCCCACCCGCTCATGAGGCGCCCCGGGAGGGATGGCGGATTCTAGCCCTGGCCCGCCACCCCAGCAGAGCCTTGCAGTAAGCCAGACGACCCCCCCACCCATGAGGGCCTCCATTTTCCACATCTGACTTCCCCTCTCGCCAGAACTCCACCCATCAGATCAGCCTATCACAGCCCGGCTCATGGAGATACACCCTACAGCAGTCTTTTCAAATCCGCCTCAGGTATGCTGATTCAGAGACTCACAGACATGGGGCAGAGCTGCACTGGCTCCCCCTGCCCAGTCGATCACAAGAGCACCCAGGAGGGATGGCGGGTTCAAGCCCTGGCCCGCCACCCCAGCAGAGCTCCGCACAACAAGCCATATGACACCCCCTCTACTCCATGAGGGCCTCCATTTTCCACATCCGACTTCCCTCTCATCAGAACTCCACCCAGCATACCAGCCTATCACAGTCTGGCTCACGTGGCCACAAGCGGCCGAGCGGTTCACCAATAAGTGTTGGATTCAGAGGTGACTACAAGAGTCTGCTACCCGCACGGCAGAGCCTGGCAAGCTACCGCGTGTTGTATTTGATATGCCAAATACCAGTAACAATTATAGACCCTCATTCCCATGACCTGATGGCATGGTTTGAGGCTCTTTATGTTCCTGGAGCGAGCAGATGCCCTTGGGCTCTACTTGCATGAGACAGGACATATGGAGATGTTACTGGCGCCCGCGCCGAGCCAATCGATGATGAACGGGGAAGACAGTGACAGTGATATCAGGCACCGGTAGCCCTTCACAAGAAAAAAATCAGTCAACCCCATCAAAAAATGGGGAGAAGAAATGAACAGAAGCTTCCAAAAAAGAAGAAATTTGAATGGCCAAAAGGCATATGAAGAAGTGCTCTTCATCTTTAATCATCAGGGAGATGCAAATCAAAACAACAATGAGGTACCATCTCACACCACAGAGACTGGGCACACATCCAAAAACAGCAAGAACAACTGGAGCTGGCGCGGATGAGGGGAAAAAAAGGGACTCTCATCCACTGTTGGTGGGAGTGCCGACTGGTCCAGCCCTTTTGAAAACAATATGGGCATTCCTCCGAAAACTAGACATTGAGCTCCCATTTGATTCAGCAATAGCACTCCTGGGAATATACCTGAGAGACTGAAAAACACAGCAGAAACATTATCTGTACTTCTTTATTCATCTCTGCGCTATTCACGATAGCTAGAATCTGGAAACAACCTAAATGCCCGAGAGCAGAGGACTGGCTAAAGAAACTCTGGTTCATCTACACTATGGAATACTATGCAGCTGTCAGAAAAGATGAAATTAGAGAGCTTCGCAAGAGGCTGGGAGGCTCGAGCTTGGCTAGCGCCAAGCCCAGCTGACGATGGGATCCCGAGGAAGGCAGATGGGTTTTTGAAATGTTGGCCCATCGCCTCTGGGGGTTCCCCGGAAGCAGCCGGATGAAACTCGCCCATCACACTATGTTCAACCCAGTGTGATGTACATGTATTTTAAAATAATATAATATTCACTGTCTTCACTGTCTTCCCGCTCATCATCGATTTGCTCGAGCGGGCACCAGTAACATCTCCATATGTCCTGTCTCATGCTAGTAGAGTCCAAGGGCACCTGCTTGCTCCAGGAACATAAAAAGCCTCAAACCATTCCATCAGGTCATAGGAATGAGGTCTATAATTGTTACTGGTATTTGGCATATCAATATGACATGGGTAGCTTGCCAGGCTCTGCCGTATGGGTAGCATACTCACATATAGATTTCTTTTTTTAATTTATTTATTTTTTTAATTTTTTATTATACCACCGTGAGACATACAATTACAAAGGTGTTCATAATTGGTTCTTGGTAATACAGTATTCCAGCACCCCATCCCTCCACCAGTGCCCCATTCCCACCACCAATGTACCCCACCCTCCCGCCCACCTCCAGGCTGCCTCAATAGCAAGTACCCCGTTTCCTCTCTTTCTCTCTCTGCTCTCTCTCTGTCTCTGCATCTCTCTCCTCTTATTACCTGTTCTAATATAATATTACTTTACTCTAACTGTAGTACATATACTGTATAATAGCATATCTATCCTGACATTGCTGATATAAAACTACCAGTAAAGTTACATCTGATATATTATCAAAATTTTTAAAACCCTATTTTAGATAAATTAAAATAAGATAAAAATCTAATTAAATTGAATAATTACTTTCTTCCTATTGTTATGTAATTTCAAAACTAATATATAATATTCTGTTCTGCGTTAGAAGAATTTTCACAGTTGTTCTGTTAACAATGAATTATCTCAGTTTTTGGTTTTGGAAATAATATTCTTTTTCACTTTTGGGAGTACTTTCACTGAATACACACTTCTAGACAGTGGGACTATATTCTTTCTGACTTTTTAAAAAACTTCATTATACTCATTTTTCGCTTCCTTTATTTCCAACAAACTTCCAACTTTTTATTTTTGTTCCATTCTGAATATCTTATTTGTCTTTCTGTTAGAAGTTTGTCTTTGATTATCTGAAGTTTGAGTCTAATCTAGTTGTATCTTAAATTGATATTTCAGTTTGAAATGATATACCTAAAATTGTTATCCTGTTTGTTATTCTCTGAAACTCTTTGATCTGACATTGAGTATATATTAGAAATACAGCAACTTTGGAAACTTCTTGATCTTACTACAACTTACATGGTCCATTTTCTCCTTTTTTAAATGTTTTCTAATATGATTATACATATGTTATAAATTTATTTCACTTAGAAACATGTATTCATGTTGATTGGTGTTTTCTCAGCCATGTTATTTGTATGGCTGATGGAAGGAAGGCATTCTCTCTGTTACATTTTGTTTTTACCACATTCTTTGATTATTCTTAAAAATTTACATTTCCATTTGTGCTTCCTATAGTCTCAACTTAGCCAGAAAACTAAGGAAGATTATAGGAAGAAGACTATAGGAAGATTATAGGAAGGATCATAGTATGCTACCTGCACGGCAGAGCCTGGCAAGCTACCCGTGTTGTATTTGATATGCCAAATACCAGTAACAATTATAGACCTCATTCCCATGACCTGATGGAATGGTTTGAGGCTCTTTATGTTCCTGGAGCAAGCAGATGCCGTTGGGTTCTACTAGCATGAGACAGGACATAAGGAGATGTTACTGGGTCCCGCTTTGAGCAAATCAATGATGAACGGGAAGACAGTGATACAGTGATTTGTGCTTACTGTTTTCCCTTTGGCCTTTAAAATGTTAAGCATTGTTGGTGCCAGGCACTGACCTTGCACTGTCAAGCTGGTTCAAACCAAGAGGAACCAGGTAACATCCCTGAGCTCTGCCAGGACTGATCCCTGAGCACAGAGCCAGGAGTCAACCCTGAGCACTGCAGGGTATGGCCATAAAGCAACAAAAAAGCCCAGAATGATAGGCATTGCCATTTTTGAATGTTTCTAAAATGAATTATCTCTCACTCCCATTTTGAAAACTGCTTTGTCTATAGATTGGTAAGTGTGGTGAATGTATATTTGGATTTAAATAAATCTCTTGGCATGCTTTTGAATTTTTGTGAAAGACAGTCATGTTGTTTGGAAGAACAGCTATTGAAGTGAATGGCTTTATTGCATGGTCATGTACATTATCTGACTACACGTTTGTGCTTCAAGTTTGCTTGAAGTCAGCAACCTAAATTCCTCTGCTATGCTCACTTTTGCTTGCTCTTAAACTTTATTCTATCTATGGCTCTTCAAGAAGCCATAAGACCAAGTATACATCATCTAACTCTGTAATCCACTGGAATCAATTTGGGAGCTTCTCATGTGGAGATTGGATATGAGCTATGGAGCATAGTGTACCCTAAGTCTCCAGCCTTTGTTGCGCTTGTGTCTCTTGACTTTGGACTCTAGGAACTTTGGCTTCTCTTCTGTGGCTTTTCCTCAGTTCTATTTTCTTTCTCTGGAGCACTCTCACTATGCTTCCATCAAGTCCTTCTTCTGCAGATTTACTTATTTATTTATCCATTCATTCATTCATTCGTTCGTTTGTTCATTCGTTCATTCATTCATTCATTCGTTCATTCATTCACTTATTTATTTATTTATTCATTTATCTATTTATCTATTTGTTTGCTTAGCGAAGCAGGATAGCTTTAGTGAATAAAATTCATTTAGTGAAAGAAAGCAAATTTGTTTTCCAGGGAGAACACTGGCTGCAGGAGGCCCAAGCTGGATGATATTTCCTTAAAACATTTATTTCATAACAGCTATGGAGCATTCCCATGAAATTGGCTTTTAAATGGGTAGACCTGGAGAGCATCACGCAGAGTGAAATGAGTCAGAAGGAAAGGCATGGATAGAGAATGACTGCATTCATTTGTAGGATATTGGAAAAAATAGTACACAATTAATATCCAAGGATCAGTAAAACAAGGGTCAGGAGTACTGGCCCATGATTGAAAGCTTGCCACAAGTGTGTGGCATGCAGGGTTGTTAAGACAGAGAAGAGACTGGCATGATAATAATAGATGGAAATGATCAGTTTTAGCAGGAGCTGAGTGTTGAGAGTAGGTAAAAGTATATACCTGATACATTTCAGTATGTCTATTGCAAACCACAATACTCAAAATAAAAAGAATGGGGGGGAGGAGCTGGAGTGAAACGACAGACATTGGTGGTGGAAAATGACATGGTGAAGGGATGTGTTGTGGAACACTGTATGGCTGAAGCCAAACATGAACAACTTTGTGTATCTCACTGTGACTCAATTAAAAAAATAAATATTACCAAAAAAAACCCTTTTCTCTTATTTCATGTAGAAAAGGTTGATGGGGACTAAAGACTGGACAAATTTTCTTCTCTAGCTGAAATAGAATTTCACAATTTTATTAATCACATGCTAAGATTCTTTATATTAGATCAAGGCTTGAAAAGGCTTTGAGATAGACAAAACTGTGGCATATGACAAAGAAAATGTTGATTAGTCCTTGTCCAGGGTGCGGTAAAAGCAGATTTTATTGAAATCTTCACTGGGAGAACTAGATGGATTTCTTAATGCAAAGAAAGTATAGTCTTTTCCTTAAGATTTTTTCATGGGCTACATTCTGCTTCCAGAAAAAATATGACAAAATACTGTTCAATGTTACTATCAGGGACCCGGCTCGCCTCCCAGCCTGCCACGCCAGCTCCTGCCCGAGTCCCTCTGACACTCACCTGACACTCGCCAGTCAGCCACGGGACGTGAGCTGCGCACACCTGTTGGTCCAGACATGGGGCAGAGTTGCTACCGGCTCTCCCTGTGCCCAGCCTCTCACGAGGCACCCAGGAGGGATGGCGGGCTCTAGCCCTGGCCCGCCACCACAGCAGAGCCCTCACAATTGCCAGACAAACCCACCCCCACACACACCATGAGGGCAGCCATTTTCCACCAGACTTCCCTCTCATCAGAACTCCACCCAGCAGAAAAGCCTATCACAGCCCGGCTCCTGCGACCCTGCGGTTCATCAATAAATGCTGGAGATCAGAGGTGACTACAAGAGTATGCCACTCGCACAGCAGAACCTGGCAATGTACCCGTGTCATATTTGATATGCCAGATACCAGTAATAATTATAGACCTCATTCCCATGATCTGATGGAATGGGCTGAGGCTCTTTATGTTCCTGGAGCAAGCAGATGCCCTTGGGCTCTACTAGCAAGAGACAGGACATATGGAGATGTTACTGGGGCCAGCTCTAGCAAATTGATGATGAACCGGAAGACAGTGATACAGTGACAGTAACTTCACTTGATCACTTGAATCCAGTTATTCATCAATTTGCTCGAGCGGTGCCAGTAACATTTCCATTGGACCCTATCACATGCCAATGTAGCCCAATGGCATCTAGTTGATTCAGGAATATGAAGAGCCTCAAACCATTCCTTCAGGGTCTTGACAAGGAAGACTGACCATCTTGTGGGTGGGCGACCAGGAGATCTTTTGACATCCCATGGGATCCAGTCGGTAACAGCTCTAGTCCAGCGGTTGTCTCCAAATCGCATTACATGTCCAGCCCATCTGATTATCGATGGCTTGGCAAATGAGACACCGTCCCTGATTCTGGAATAGCAACGGAGGTCAGAACTCCGGATTCCTTCTCTCACTTGAATGAGGCGTGATATTCCAAGCATAGCTCTTACGATTTCTCTCTGGGAAACCCAAATAGCATTCTCATCCTGCTTTCGTAGGGCCCAGGTCTCTGAGGCATATGTTAATGCAGGGAGAACGGTGGAGTCAAAGAGATGTGCCTGGAGCCGGAGGTTCTTTGTCCTTTCAGCTATTTCTTTGATGCCTTTGAAGGCATTCCATTCCGCTCTCTTCCTACTGCACAGCTCAGGTTTTAGGTCTTTCATCATGTTGACTTCTCAACCTAGGTACACATAACTGCTGCATTCAGAGATGTTTGTTCCAATGAGAGTGAATGGGACCTCTGGACCTAGTTCATTTTTCATAAACATAGTTTTCTTTAGATTCAGCTGTAGACCCATCTTTCCACATTCTCGGTCGAAGTCAGCCAGCATTTGTGCAGCTTGGCTAATGTTTGGTGTTATTAGAATGATGTCATCAGCAAAGCGGAGGTGATGTAGTTGCCAAACATCCACTTCACTACCATTCCTACCCATTCTAATTGTTGCATGATGTCCTTGAGGGTGGCACTGAAGAGTTTTGGTGAAATGGCCTCACCCCTGTCAAACCCCTCTCTTTGACATCAGTGATCACTTCTTTTGTAGAATGGTGAGATCCTTGTGGTGAATCCATAATACAGCTCATGAAGGATCTTGATGTATTGGGTTTGAACACCCTGTTTGGCTAGGGCTTCGATGACCAATTCAGTCTCTACAGAATCAAAGACTTTCTGTAAATCAATGAACGTGAGACAGAGTGGCATCTTGTACTCCCTACAAACCTCAATGAGCTTGGTTACTGTGTGGATATGGTCGATTGTGCTGAATCCTTTCCAGAAGCCAGCTTGCTAGCATGGTTGTCCTTCATCTAGTGTTCTGCCAATCCTGTTCAGGATGACTCGTGTAAACAGCATGTAGATGACGGACAACAGGCAGATGGGGCTATAGTTGCCGATGTTGTGAATATCTCCCTTCTGGTTTTAGAACTGTCCTGCTGGTTTTCCATTGGGAGATTACCTTGCATTCGGACAAGTAGCGTGTGAAAAGCCGAGTTAGTGTATTGATGAGTACCTACGGCAGATTCTTCAGGTGTTCGGGTCTGACTTTGTCTAGGCCTGGTGCTGTTCCCTTCTTTACCGACGAGATTGCAAGTCAGATTTCAGAAGGGAGAACGTTGGGAACGACACATCCATCCTGTGGAATTTGGTATGTGGGAAGGTGGATGTGGCTCCCAAAGAGATTTGAGTAGAAGTCCTGAATAATCTTCTCCATTGACTTTCTGGAAGATGTGATAGATCCATCAGGGCTTCGGAGGGCAGTCATCTTGGTCTTATAGTTGGCGAAGGACAGGTGGGCATTGCGAATACTTTTCCTGGCTTCTGCTGCATCTTCCAATATTTCTGCTCTTCTTCTTTGAGGTCTTCTTTTATCGCTTCTCTTCACCGTTTAGCAAGCTTGGACTTTAGCATTTGGTCTCCTGAGGCTCGCGCCTTGCCACGTTGGCGAATGAGCTCAAGAGTTTCTGAAGACAGGCGTCCTTTTGTGTCTTTCTCTCTCTCGGCATTCTTCTCACAATCATGGAGGTGCTGAACCAGTCGGTTGTACTCTTCATTGATGTCGTCAACTGTGGATCTTCCCATGGTGCTGCAATGGTGCCAAAGAGTTCCCTAGTTGGTGGTCGTTCTGGAAGTTCTCTTCTTAAACTTTGCAGCCTTTTTTTTCCCGCTATGGGGAAGTAGAATTTTGCACCGAAGGAGACAGTGGTCCGATCCTGTTTGGAATTTGGGGACGACAGCTACATCGGTCAGACAAAACCGTCGATTGAAGATGATCTGTTCAATTTCATTGTGGAACTGTCCACCAGGAGAATCCCATGCCCAACGTTTTGCTTCAGCCTTCTGGAACTGTGATTTCCCATAAATGGTCTGGGTGGACATGATGAGCTCACCATGTTTCTTCCATTCTAGGCCATGGGTCCCGATGTGGAGTTCTTCTGTCAATATTCTACCCACCCCTCTGAGCCCCACAAAGTAATGAGAGTATAGCGCCCACAACAGAGCCTGGCAAGCTGTTCGATGTGTGTTCTATATGCCAAAACCAGTAACAAAAAATGTTCATTTTCTTGACCCCAAAGAGCCCTTAATATGGCAGCAGTAAGCAAGACAAACAAGCAGTGACTGAAAAAATTTCAGGGCCATCCTAGTCTGCCAAAATGAAGAAGGACTAAAATGACTGTCTGCACTTTCAATGCACATACACTGGCATCAAAAGCTTTATTGAGGATCTGATGGTGCAAGCTCAAAAGATCAAGTACAACATCATTGGTCTGACTGAGACGAGGGAGGGGTCAGTCGCATCATGCTGTATTTGACACCGGAGAAGTATTGTTCCTTGGAACATGCATCACAAAGAGGCGTTTGGTGGCATTGGTGTGCTTGTCAACACGAACATGGCCATCACCATTGATTCATTTGAGTGTCTAACAAACCGGATAGGATGATTACACTTGACCAGATGTGTCCCACTGCCAGCAATTTCTATCTTCATTGTCTACGCACCAACATCCACATACAAAGGAGATGAAATTGAGAAATTCTACATGGAACTGGAGGAGTTCTATAAAAAACATCACACCTTCTACAAGATCATAGTCAGTGATTTTAATGCCAAGATAGGACAGAGAAGATAGACAGTTACTATCAGTTTATAATTTTGTGCTGTTTTTGTAGCAGTTCATAGCTCTGATGATGTCTTTCCCAGGTAATCAGGTTGTTATATCTCTTCTACAAGATGTATTGATTATTTTTGAATGAAATCTTGAGAAACAGAGTTGATTTGTGAATTGCTCATTTCAGCTACAACTAAATTAAATGCTCCTTAAGTGCTGAGAATGCCAATTATTCAGCTCAATATCACACAAAACACCTCATAACAAGTCCCAAAATTAATAAGCCTTCAAACTATATTGACTGATTTCCTTGTTGAAATAACTCATTGAAGACAACCAGGAATTCTCGAACAAAGAAACAAAATAATATTACCATATTCACTTGATGGCTTGATGCTTATTGAAGTTCTTCGCAACCCTTTATTCAATTTAATCTTGAAGCCCCAGTATGAGATATATCAGAGATATTAGTTCCAGTTAATTAGTGAACAAGGTTTTCAATATATTATCTCAGTTTTATTTAGGTAAAAATTGAGTATTATCAAAGTTGCTAAAATGAATTGGCTATGTTAACATACTTACAAATTAACAAAAGTTATCACAGGAAACTAAAAATGTTATAGGTCAAACCTGAAACATATGCATTCATTCATAGTTCTGAGATTTCAAAATGGTCATCTTTTGTTCCTAATTTTACTTTCAAAATATTTAAATGTGAGAATAAATTATATAAATATAATTTATATAATTATATAAATAGTATATACATTATATATTATAATTATATATATTATATAATAATTATATATAATATATTATAATATATAAGTATATATTATAATTATAGACATTCAGGGCATCCAGATAGGCAAGGAAGATGTCTAGCTGTTACTATTTGCAGATGACATGATATTATACCTAGAGAACCCTAAACTCTCTACCAAAACTCCTAGAAACAATAGATACTTAGAGTTGCAAGGTACAAAATCAATACCCCAAAGTCTGTGGCTTTCCTATATACAAACAAGAGAAGAAAGGGATAGTAAGAAAACGATTCCAGTCACAATTCTGTCACAGAAAACCAAATACCTAGGAATTAGCTTAACCAAGTATGTAAAGGTAACATCAGGAACTAGTTTGTTTTTCACGAACATTGATTTTGGATATTCAGCTGTAGACCTATCTTTCCACATTTTCGGTCAGAGTCAGCCACATTTGTGCAGCTTGGCTAATGTTTGGTGTTATTAGAACGATGTTGTCAGCGAAGTGGATGTGGTGTAGTTGCTGACCGTCTATCTTCACTCCCATTCCTTCCCATTCTAATTGTCACATGACATTCTCGAGGGTGGCACTGAAGATCAAAACAATGTTTATTCCCCTGAATGAGCCCTAAATATGGCAGTATTAAGAAGGACGAGCAAGGAAAGTCTGATAAAATTTCATGGCTAAACTAGGTTGCCAAAACAGAGAAGGACTAAAATGACTGTCTGTACTTTTTATGCACGTATACTGGCATTGAAGCATATTTACTATATTTACTTTATTATAATATTTTATCCTTGATCTATATATTTTATGCATATGCCCTCTTACATCAGAACAGGAACATTTTATCTCTAAAATTAAAACTTAAACTTGGAAGTTATCAATTAGTATATCAAACAAATATTGTAAGACCAGGGGCCTATCCACTCTCACCTCTTTTATTCAATATAGTACTGTAAGTACTTGCCATAGCAATCAGAGAGAAAAGGACATTCAGGGCATCCAGATAGGCAAGGAAGATGTCTAGCTGTTACTATTTGCAGATGACATGATATTATACCTAGAGAACCCTAAACTCTCTACCAAAAACTCCTAGAAACAATAGATACTTAGAGTTGCAAGGTACAAAATCAATACCCCAAAGTCTGTGGCTTTCCTATATACAAACAAGAGAAGAAAGGGATAGTAAGAAAACGATTCCAGTCACAATTCTGCCACAGAAAACCAAATACCTAGGAATTAGCTTAACCAAGTATGTAAAGGACCCGTACAAAGATTCAAGACACTGCTTCAAGAAATAAGACACAAGGAAATGGAAACACATTTCTTGCTCATGGATGGGGAGAATCAACATTGTCAAAATGATAATACTTCTCTCTCTCTTACTCTTTCTCTCTTTATCTCTCTCTTCCTTCTCTTCCACATTGCCTTTTCAATACATTGCTTGTAAATTCTTTTGTAAATATTATGATACCTTAAATCTCCCTCTAGATGTTAAATTTAATTGAATTTCACCATAACACCTACCACATAGAATATCTGCTGAGAAGATTTCAAGATGAGGATTAGAATATGTTTCCCTAAATATGATGCTAAATTCTTTCAAAGCACTTAAAAAACTAATTGGAATCCCAAATATACTTATACTATATTTTTTTAGAAAAACTAGAACTATAATAACAGTATTTAAAAAATGACCTTAAACTTTTCCTGTGTTGGTGCCCTGCTTGTGCCTCATGGATTGTGAGTTTTCATGTTTGCAGATGGTGGGATCACTCACACTTCATCAGCTTGGAGATGTGTTAAACACACATGAGCAATAAAGCCTTGACATCAGCACTCAGAGAGGAAGTACAAAGCCCAAACATTGTTATAGTTAAGATCATGTACTTTGAGATATAAGTTGTGTGATGTTATTTTCATCAATGAAATTTTTAAAACAACATCTATATAAAGGGTAATAACATCTATATTATTGTTAGGGGAAAATTTGGATTATCAATTATAAATAAATTATAAGGCTATACATAATTTCAAAGTTCAAATGGAATTGTTTTGTATATTTAAAAATTTCAATGTTCAAAAATATTTACAAACAAAAATTTTCTTATACTTGCATTATAGCTAAGTGTCTAGCTTTAATGTTTTTGTCATGCAATTCTATGCAGAATATTTACCAAACATTTTTGATTTTAGTATTTGGTATTAAATTAGGTATTACTGAATAAGAATATGTGTCTCATGTATTACATTATCTATTTATAATTCCTGTTTATAACAAATAAATTATATATAACTTATGTGTGCTTACTATAATAAATAAATATATGAATATTTAATATATTTATTTTAACATTTCATAATTGGGACTATGCAAAAATTAATATAGTAAATCTGTAAACAAAATATTTAGGCAAATTATGGTTTTCACATTTGATCTGAGAATTACTGTTTTAAGGATTGGGAATAATCATAAACTAGAATAATTCAAATGACTAGAGATGAATTATGGAAATATCTAATGCAAGAAAACAATTTTAGAATATTGAATGAGTGTGATTATTCCATTATAAATTTTTTCAAGAGCAGACTATTTGTAGCTAAAATTCTGTTTTGGTTTTTTTTGGACTGCATCTAGTGGTGCTAGAGCTTATTCCTGGGTCAGTGCTCAGAGACCATTATTGGTAAGGCTCCGGGGATCCATATGTGTTGCTGGGAATTAAACCTGGGCTGGTCATGTGTAAGGCAAGAGCTTTAACCACTGTATGATTTCACTGACCTCTATTTTTACCTAAAATTTTATTAGAGCAGAAATCACTGGACACATACACGAGAAACTGGCATTATCTGTGGTTTGAGAGCAATTTTGTTTCATTTCTGACAGTAGATTAACAAGCAGTTTCACAATTTCCTTACAAAAGTAGATTTGGAATTAGAACAGGATAAAGTTATTCTGGATGAGGAAAAAAAACAGAAACCTGGGTACATTAAAAATTTTACATTACTCTGTGTTAGTGTTTTGGGTTTATATTTTTACCTAGCCATAGATTCTGCATGTTTTCAATATGCTACTTTTGAAAAGGAAGTTCACTGGATGATAACTGTATATCTCAAAAAAGTGATGTTATTCCAGATTAGCTGGGTGGGTGTTTGTTGGGCAACACCAGATGAGAAACTGTTAGTCAGTTGAGGCCAGGATTCTGAACTGGCCTGAGATTTTAAATAGGGGCCCCAGGAGAGCAGATGGAGGGCTTCTGGGCAGAGAGCGCAGTTACCCCTGGTTCTGGACCATAATCCAACACCTAGGCCTTAAGGCCAGCACTTGGGCCATGGTGCTGGATAGCCAGCACCAGGGGGAGAAGTTACTCCTGGTGCCTAGGCCCGAGGGCCAGCACCAGAGCCACAAGGCTTTGGTGCCTGAGCCTGAGGACTAGCACCAAGGTTACAGGGCTACAGGGCAACAGAGCAACAGGGCAACAGGACCAAACAGCAGAGAAAGAAATAGATTAGGGACACAGCAACAGAGAAACAGTGGCTCAGACCAAAACAGTGAAAGAGGGAAATAGAGTTAGAGACTTAGTTAAATAGTGAATCAAAGAGAAAGAGGACCTGAAGAGCAAAACCCTGTACAGAAAGGACCTAAGAAAAGAGGTCTTGAAAAGAGAGGTCCTGGGAGAGAACCTGAAAGGTGCTGCCCTGAGCAAAGACATCCAGAAGAGAGAAGCCCTGAAGAGAGGAGCCTGCACAGATGTCTCGTGGAGAGCAGCCTGAGAACCTGCCGGAGAGAGCCAGAGGTCCTTGGAGAGAGGTTCCTGCAGTGAACAGTGAGATCAAGCAAAAATAACAAGTAACAAAAGACTTATTAAAGTAACCTTCAGCAACCTCTGGCCTTGTTCTTTCTTCCACCAATGGGTCAGGGGGTGGTCATAAGAACCTAGACACAAGCTGGGGCTCTAATGGGTTGTGAGTACTGTCACAACCCAGCTAGTCCCCAGCATCTGCTGCCATGGTTACCCCGACCCCAAGTTCTGTTAGGGCTGTGGAATCCACAGGGGATCCCTTGAGCCTGGGGCCTTGGGACCTCCCTTTAGAGGGGGAGCCACAATCGCCCCTCTCTTCATTTATTTATAGGCCCTAACAGGTGTTAATGCAATCACAAATTTCCTATTAAAGGAAGAAAATAAATTCCCAGTTTTGCTGCCTTTAGCCATTTGCTGACCCCTTACATTTTTTCCTTATAGCAGAGATGATCAGGTTTGGGGTAAGAGGGGTCCCTGGGACCTTGATGTAGAGAAGCAAAAAAGAAATAAAAAAAAAATGTCATGAACAGAAATATTGGACACAGATGTTAAATTTTAAGCATGATTATAGAAATAATCATATGAATATATAATATATTTTAGAGCCCCATTCATTTAGAAATATTTCTCTCTATTATAGGTGTAGGTGTTGAAATTCTTGGTTCTTAATGCACATGTCAACATAGCCATGTAAGTCAACATCCGTTAATCAAAAGCATCAGAAACTTTCTCACATTTAGATATTCAGATGTCAGCACAAGTTAACAAATAAAAACCATCATAGGTAGGACTTAAACTTTTAAATATATTTAAACTAAAATGTAAAGAAAGGTGGGATGTTCAGACTTTTCAAGAGAAGACTTAAGGACGGAAGGGGAAGTCAAAGAAGAGATTAAGGAAGTGTTGGCTTTCAGGAAGTCTGGATTTTAGGAAGAAGCCTCACTCAAGTAGTATAAGAAACATAGGACTGGTCCTATGATGTTCTCTGTCCAGCGTTTGCTTTCCCAGCTGAAACTTGTCACTAAGCCTCTCCATGTCTCCAGCAGTTTCCTGAAGTCTCCGCTTTCTTACACGTGAAATTCCTGCTGTCTCACTGTGCACAGAGCTGAGCCTTAAGCCACTCTGCTTCTTGACCAGGCATAGGGCCCTTCCTTATCCTCTGTGTGTGTGTGTGTGTGTATGTGTGTGTGTGAGCGCCTGTGTGCACTCACACATGTGCTCCTGTGTGTGTATATGAGAGAGGGGGAGATTTCCAGAGAGAGGTGGGGAGCCTGACTGAGGTTTCCTTTTGTCGGCTGCCACCGGCACTGCCCAGGTCATCTCGTTTCTTTGCACGCCTTTTCAGTGTGCAAGATTTAAAGTGACCACCTGCATTCTCTAGCTCCCCTGTAGCTCCACCCTTCCATGACCGCTGTATCAATTTGAAACTTAATTACAAGTTAAAACACAATGAAATTGTTCCCTACTTATGTTGGCTGTATAAAAATTAAATTAAAATCCCAATAAACATTTACTCTAGTATTCCCAGCATTTGGCTTTGAGAGCACAGCGATAGTCTTTGGTAGAACATCTGGCTTCAGATCAAGCATCAAGGATATAACAAGCCAAGTACGGAGAATTATAGAGTCAGGGATAGGTCATCAAACTCCATGTGGATAGGAAGCAGTGGATTGAGCAAAGGCCCAGGGATCAAACTGATGAGAGTGAGCAAAGCTTTTCTTTAAAAAATCTGTTTTATATCTAGAAAGGGGATCCAAACAGGAGACAATGCATGGACTTCAGGAACAAAGTTGGGGTGAGAGTAATTCTGCAAAGTGATATGACACTTTGAGACACGCGCAGGATTGAAAATAAGGTGTAGTTGTGAAAGCCCACGATTAATTGGATATAGTGGATGGTAAGATAAAACAACAGAGTGACCAATTGGATATAGATGGATGATAAGATAAAACAACATAGCTTTCTAGCTTATGTAACTAATGGACAGATCTTTAATTTGGGGATAGTTCACAAGAAAGTAATATAGTGAATGCATATTCTGATAAACTCAGTTGTGATGTTTTTGGTGTCCACGGGATATTCAAGAGAAAATGTTTGGTGAGTAGTTTGATACATGACCTGAATCTCTGTGAATGTAGCACAGAAGTCACAGCTGGAAAATTCGATGTAATAAGATGAGAAAATGGATACAATTTCCTAAATCCAAATATATATGAATAAGAAGAGTGAAAGGAAAATGAAATGCAATCTAAGAATTCCTATGGTCATTGTGAGGAGAATAAAGGGAACCTGTGAAGTATAAAATTCAGAGAAGAGGTAGGTAATGAAAACCAAAGCTATGAGACTTACATTTTGTGAAAAATAGAAAAAAAAGCAAACGATTTCAGTAGGCTAAGAATTTATAAATGGAAGATGTGACTGCACTTGCTTATATCAGATTCAATGAGTTGGGAGTCTGACTCATGAGACAAAGGACTGCACAGTGGCTAGACCTGGGGACGCTCCTACTGCAAGCATTGTCTAATCTGCAGAGCATGGTGGTTGGAAGTAAAAGCCAGAGGCAGACTGACATGATGGTGAGAAATGTGAGAAGAATTTTTCCTTAATATCGGATCACAGGAAAACTGAAAGAGACTGAGGTGAGATAGAATAAAACCTCTCAGAGGAAAAAAATATATTAGAGGGTAAGAAAGCTATGCAGAAGGGGAATTAATGAAGGCACACACAGCTGGATTGATGTCAACTGGGATCAGAGTCCTTATCCTATGGAAAAGAAGAAAGGGGAAAAGATTGTCATTTCTTTTGATGTATAATGGACTAAACATCTGAGTCTTTCATTTTTGGGTTGTTCTATAAAGGATATTTGAATCCTTCTGCAGAGTTAAACTTGGTATGAGGTTGGAGCAACAGCATGTGATTGAGCTGGGTAGGAGCCCCAGCATCCCATATGGTGCCCAGAGGACTACCAGAAGTAATTCCTGAGCACAGAGCCAGGGGTAACACTTGACTGTAACCTGATGTGACCCCAACCTCCACACAAAAAACTTCATGGGCAAAGAAGCATATTGGGAAGACTCTTGCCTTGCATACTTCCGACTCTACTCTGAATCTCAGCCTGGCCTATGGTCTCCAGAGCACCGCCAGGCTTATTCTCTGAGCACAGAGCCAGGAGTAAGCCCGAGCACACATGGGCATGGACCCCAAACCGCTGGAGTAGGGGAAACAGCTTTTGGGGAAACAGCTTTTAGGCAAACAGCTCTTAGGAAAAATATGAAAATTTGACTATCAAAATAAACATGCAAACAAAGAAAAAACAGGTGCAAAATAAAAACAGGTAAAATACTCAGATGGTTCAGGATGTGGCAGTACCAGTTTGCCATTTTTTATAGGACTAGCTATGAATGCATGTGCAGGGTAAACCTCTCAAATAACAGCCAAAGAACTATGAATATTGAGATTCTATTGTTTATGGTTCCTGCATGAAACAACAGTGATTACACAATCCCAACAGATTCAACTTCATCTGAGAAACATTGCTGTCAGTGGCTCTTTCTTCACTGGATTCTAGGAAAAGTTACTGTGAAGTATTTACATATTTAAATTGGCAAGTCATCCAAATACACAAGGTCATGTACAAATGAATTTTCTTTCTAAGGTAATAATTGAGTCTATGAAAAGGAAAATACCAGTGTCCAGTGTGTCAGAATTTTCTACACATTTCTTGATAGCAATTTTAAAATAGAGCCTTGGATTATAAGGATATAGCAAAATAAGAGAGGCTGTAATGATGAAAGAGAGAAAATTAAAAAAAATCTGTAACTACAAAATATAGAGAAAAGAAAATATCTGAGGGGAATTATTAGCTACTTTCAGATACTGAGCTGCTAACATGTAAGCTTGATTAAATATATTCCCAATAGGACCAAAGAATAGATATAGAACAGTGAATGGGATTATATTCATTTAGAAATGAGAATAAAATTAAAGCTTCTAACAATGCTACAGATCCCCTTTCAAATGGGTTTTTATGAGGTTGTAAGACACTAATATATGGATATGTTAATGCTTATGACTATCAGCACTCATTAGCGTGCAGTAGAAAAAAAATTTGAAATGCAGAAGGCATTAAGCAGAATTCCTTTAAATATATTTTGGCCCTCTCTCAAAGATTCTGAAAGACGTTTTCATTTTCTACAAAAGTTTTTTAAAACTAATTTTTATGTTAATCTTTCCAAATATGTCTTATTGAAATATATACACTAAATTCAGATATTTGAGTATGATGCTTATATGGTTTTAATAAACTAAACATTTGAGTAACTCAGAAATTTCTGCAGGTAATTTCTGTATTTTATTATGATATGATATTCTTGGTAGAAAATTAATATCTAATCTCTTTCTTTCTTGTGATCTCTGTTTAAAAAGAAAATCTGAAAATAAATGTTGACATATTGGCATAAAAACTATGTATGTGTGTGTATATGCACACAATTGCATACATGTACTCATACTATACATGCTTATCATTTTATTTGATTTTTTCAAGTTTTGTACAAAACATATGCAAATGAAAGTACAAGCAAATTTAGATGAAAATGTTATTTGCTTTGCATTTTTACATCTTGTATAATGAGCATATATTTTGTTTCAGAAGGAACATTTAATTTAGTATAAATACAATATATAATTATCACCTACATGTGTCTATCTGTAAATCTATCATTTTAAAATTTGTCTGTTTCTTCAGTTGTTCTTAGTAGCTCTCAAAAATGAGAGGAACTTACTCATATTTCCTCCTATAGAGATTACAGTAGTATCTATCTCATATATCCTAAAACCCAGTTAACTTATTTCTCATTTAATGAGACTAATAAAGGTTCTTTGCCACTGCATGCAGATGGAGTTTTTGGCGACATAAACTCAAAGGGCACTCTAGAGTGTATTTTGTTGAGGAAGAATGAAAAAATAGCATACTAAAAACTTCAAATTCACTAAGGAAATACAATGCTTTGGCCATGTGACTACAAACACAAATGCCAACCCACACAACATCCACAGTGGGATGTGCTTATTCACTACTCTTGGGTCAACCCTAGTTAGGACTCAAAGTGAGTAGCCACTCTGTTTTACAATAGGTCCCAACTCTGTAGTAAAACTTGGAAGAAAATGCTATTAGTTTTTACTTTCTTTTGGTTTTGGGACACACCTAGAGTACTCAGGTTTTACTTCTGGCTCTATGCTCAGGAATATTCCTGACAGTGCTCAGGGATCTTACGTGGTGCTGGGTCTCGAATCCAAGGTGGCTGCACTCAAGGCAAGTGCTTTCTTTCTGGCTCTATTTATCTTCTTCATTACCAGAGGAGAAACCTGAATTTGTGAAAGTTCAGTGAGCATATAATCAAGTTATAATAAACATGATCTTAAATTTCTCAATAACCAAGTATTTGACTTTATCCAAAATGGTCCCATGACATGAATCTTAGTTTTCTGGTCTGTTCAAGTGATCACTAGGACTAAACTTTCCTTATAGAATGAGATGACACATGTAAATCCTCTAGACCAGCGTCCACACATGTATGAACTCAACCTATATGATCTGAGATGGGCAAAAGGAATGCCAGCTTTATCTCACATAGTATAAGGTCTGGGCATGATATGAAGACTCTACCTTCATAGCCTTGAAGTGTCCCATGGAAATGATTTGAGACTCAGGTGAAGTTTTAGAACATAATACAGAGCTGAAAAATTACTTCTTTACTGTTATTATATGTACTCAGGTTTTCTGTCTTTGTCTTAAATTTTAGTACTTAAAATATTTTTGTTGGTTGATAGTCAATTTCAGTTAATTATTTGAGTGTTATATGTGCAATTCAAATTAACTTGAAATATCAATTTTAATTTTCATTGTGATATTTTGCACAATTTAAATTACAGAGAATGATGCAACAAATAGTACATCAATTGTTCCTCTACATTTTAGACTAATTTTGAACCTAAATATTACATCTGTTTGAATTATCTTTTGGATAATCACTGCATCACTGTCTTCCTGTTTATCATCGATTTGCTCGAGCAGGTCCCAGTAACATCTCCATATGTCCTGTCTCATGCTAGTAGAGCCCAAGGGCATCTGCTTGCTCCAGGAACATAAAGAGCCTCAACCCATTCATCAGGTCATGGGAATGAGGTCTATAATAGTTACTGGTATTTGGCATATCAAATACGACACGGGTAGCTTGCCAGGCTCTGCCGTCGGGTAGCATACTCTTGTAGTCATCTCTAAATCCAGCATTTATTGATGACTGTGCAGCTGCGGTTTCTATATACCCCATTCTAAAATAAAATCTTTGGAGAGATTTGCTCACTTTTAAGTGTGCAAATACTCACTTAGAAGCATAAGCTTACTTCAAAGCATATGCTTCGATTTGGATTAAATATGTAATGTGTTGTTACTATTTATTTGCATGCCACATCATATCTGGTTCAATTTATTCTCACCCTTGTCATGCTGTGATTTTCCTTTGAGCTGTTTTCCTAGTTTGCACAGATGTGTTTTCCACTCCGAGAGCCACATCACCCTTCCTTATTCTTCATTGGTGAGTCCATTTCAGATTTGACATGGTCTCCACTTTCACTGTATCACTGTATCACTGTATCACTGTCTTCCCGTTCATCATTGATTTGCTCGAGCAGGCCCCAGTAACATCTCCATATCCTGTCTCATGAAAGTAGAGCCCAAGGGCACCTGCTTGCTCCAGGAACATAAAGAGCCTCAAACCATTCCATCAGGTCATGGGAATGAGGTTTATAATTGTTACTGGTATTTGGCATATCAAATACGACACGGGTAGCTTGTCAGGCTCTGCCGTGCGGGTAGCATACTCTTGTAGTCATCTCTAAATCCAGAATTAATTGATGAACCTCGTGGCAGCAAGTGGCCGCACGAGCCGGGCTGTGATAGGCTGGTCTGCTGGGTGGAGTTCTGATGAGGGGGAAGTCCAGATGTGGAAAATGGAGGCCCTCATGGAGTGTGAGGTCGTCTGACTTGTTGCAAGGGCTAGGACCCGCCATCCCTCCCAGATGCCTCGTGAGCAGTTGGGCACAGGGAGAGCCAGTAGCAGCTCTGCCCCATGACTGTGAGTCTCTGGATCAGTGTACCTGAGCCTGATTTAAAAAAAAGACTGCTTCAGGGTGGATCCCTGATATATGGGGCAGCAACTGCATGGGGCACATCTTTTGTCTGCCCCATATACCATATGCTGGTTGCATCCCAGGCGTAGCATATGGTCCCCCTGTCGGGAAGCTGCCAGGGTCCCCGACAGTGTCAGTGCTGAAGTTCTCTTCTACCTCTGAGGACGCCGGGAAACAGAAGAAAACTCAGTCCAGTTAGTCCAGTGAAGTTCCAAAAAGGCTTTTAATAGTAAAAAAAGCTCTTCCACAGCACTCCAATATAATGAACAAATTCTAGCTCTGGCCCAAACTTATACCATACAAAAGAGCCTAAGTCTCCCACCAAAGAGAGAGGATCTCCCGAGCTGAGTCCTACCCAGAAGAAGGAACAAAAGGCCAAAGAGCAAAAAGCCCGAAAGCCAAAAAGCTGAAAGCAAGGGAGCAAAAAGCTGAAGGCTAAAAAGCAGGACAGTGGCTATGGAAGTTGGAATCTGCTAAGGAGTGTGTAACAACTCACCTGCCAAATCAACTAGCCCTGAAAATGGATGGCGCTGGAGCATCGGGCCCGGCCGTCGCTGGCAGTTGGTCTCCACTTTACTACCAACAAAGTAACAGGAGGGAAATACGACCTCTGTACCTTTTTAGAAATATTGCATTTTCTATACTCTGTGGTTAACTTTTTCTATACATTTTTTTGTTATGGCCTAAATTTTCTAAGTATTTTATCTATGTGGAGACAGACATGGGGCAGAGCTGCTACTGGCTCTCACTGTGCCCAGCCGCTCATGAGGTGCCGGGAGGGGGTGGCAGGTTCTAGCCCTGGCCCTCCACCCCAGCAGAGCCTCACAAGCCATACAACCCCCCCACTCCATGAGGACCTCCATTTTCCACATCCGACTTCCCCTCTTCAGAATTCCACCCAGCAGACCAGCCTATCACAGCCAGGCTCGCGTGGCCGCTTGTAGCCGTCTGGTTCATCAATAAATGCTGGATTTTGAGATGACTACAAGAGTATGCTACCCGCACAGCAGAGCCTGGCAAGCTACCCATGTCATATTTGATATGCCAGATACCAGTAACAATTATAAACCTCATCCCCATGACCTGATGGAATGGTTTGAGGCTTTTTATGTTCCTGGAGCAAGCAGGTGCCCTTGGGCTCTACTTGCATGAGACAGGTCATATGGAGATGTTACTGGTGCCCGCCGAGCAAATCGACGATGAACAGAAAGACAGTGATCTATGTGGAACAAGATGTTGTTCCTATTACAATATTCAATTTATACTTTTAATGCCAAATAAGACATATTTGCTAAGTTAAATATTCATCTAAAATTAACAAATTATGGATTAAAATTATTCAGATAATACCTACTTATATATTATGACACTAATTATATACTAAACCACAATTTTATCATGTTCATATTTTGAAAATCTTTGTTTAAATAGTTTGGGATTTATAAAGTATCATATAAGATGTGATTACATCTAATTCTCTTTATATTATTTAAAATATAATATTTAAAATATTTAAAATAATAGCAACTGTTATCAACAAGTCTTTTAGAACTCATATTTTTAAACTATTATCTGTATTAATTATGCTTAGTGAGTCCTGTTTCATAGCACTAATACTTTTACAATGTGATTCCATAAAACATAGAATTTTCAATTCAAATTTCAATCTACTTCTTTATTTTAAAGATAAATCCTAATCAAGCTTGAACAAATATCTTTAGAGTTTCCCAAATATCATGTATTAATCTATTCAAATTATCTTCTTCCTGTCTACCTACAGTAGCTAAGAGCCTACCTGATTATAGTTAATTAATGTAAAACCCTTTGCTCATTCTCCACATAATTATTTCTACAAATATTTCTGAATCTACATTCAGAAGATGAGAGGGGGTCATGATTTTCATATGCTTGATTTCCTGCATTTGATTTGGTGAGAAACAAAGAAATTTATTCTTAACTGATTTTTTAGCATATTCCTGTTGAGATCATTTGAAGAAAGCTGCATATATTCTATACTATTAAGACTTCACTCTCCAGATTTATTTATACTCTCCAGATTTAGCCATTGTGGTTAACTGATGTTGAAGAACTGTGTAATAATAAAATGAAGACACAGCCCCCACCTGACCAGGCTTTTTAATGACTAAATAAAACAATGTTTGTAGAATACCAATGGACTCAAAATTTAAAATTCAATGGTCACAGTACCATTTTGTCAGTCACTTGCGTACTTCAGAAGAAAGATTAACATCTTAATTCAACTTGAGGGATATGTTTAACTGACCGTGGAGAGCCAGTAAAAATCCAATAAAGTGACTAGCACGTTGCACAAATTATTGGCTGAGTAATGGTTCCCCAGTGACACCCCGGTGCTAATTCCCAGAGCCTGGGAAAAGTTACCTGGCATAGTAAGAGGAATTTGACAGATGTGGGACATACAAAGTAGTCATCCTGAAATGGGAAGAATATTTTAGAGTGCCCATGTGGATTTATGTAGTCAGAAGAATATCAAAAGTAGATAGGATGGTTAGCGTTAGTAATTCACATTACGGTGGATAAGACATGAGTTATGTAGAATAGTGATGGTATACCTGGGATCAGTAGCCCCTGGAAGGTGGCAAGAGTGAGCAACAGTTTTTCCTCACAGTGCCCCCAAGGAGCCAGTTCTGCTGACACATTCACTCTAGCCTGAGCAAGACTCATTGTGTACCTCAACCGTCAGAACTGCGAGGCACTAATGGCGTTGTTTCAAGTCTGTACATGTTTGGTAGTTTGTTACAGCAGTAATAGAAAACTCATCCAGTTCTCTAAAATCTTTGAAAATGTCTTTTCGTTTTTTCCCCATCAGAGAAACAACTGTTGTCTATGAAATACATTTCTCTCTTCTCTCCCTCGTGTTTTTCTAAATTTCTTCCAAGAAAATGACTTTGCTTCACTAAAAAGAGTCACAATTATAAAGAATAATGAGACTAGGAAGAGTTCTTTTGAAATATACTTGGCCAGAGTGCTAGTATAGCAGGTAGGGTGTTAGGGCTTTTAAGTAAAGGACAAGAAGGGGGATTGTGGCTCCCCTCCTTGGACTCTTGGACTCTCAAGGAGGTCCCAAAGCCCCAAGTTCAAGGAGCCTCCTGTGGATTCCACAGTCCTAACAGCACTTGGGGGGCAGTGGTGACCATGGCAGCAGATGCGTTCCTGGCGGTACTCACAGTCTGTTAGCGCCCGTCCCCCGCCTGTGTCCCGGGCTGAGACCATCCCCTGATTGGCTGAGCTGGTAGTACTCACGGTCTGTTAGGGCCCCCCACCCCCGCCTGTGTCCCGGGCTGAGACCAATCCCTGATTGGCTGAGGGAAGAAACAACAAAAGCCAGACATTTCTGATTACTTTTAATGGTTGCATTTTGCTTCACTTCACTGCTCAATGCTGGAGCCCCTTCCCAGGGACCTCTGTTTCTTTCCTGGTGGGTGGGTTCTCCTGCAAGTTGCTGTCTCTGGTGTGTGTGTGTGTGGGGGGGGGGGGGGGGGTGTCTGTGCAAGCTCCTCTCTTCAGGGCTTGTCTCTTTTGGATGTCTTTGTTCAGGCCTTATTTCTTCAGGTCCTCTCCCAAGACCTCTCTTTTCAGGACTTCTTTTCTTAGGTCCTTTCTTTTCTCTTCAGGGCCTCTTTTCTCTGGACTCTTTGGCTATGTCCCTATCTCTATTTCGCTATGTTACATCATTTCATCCTGTTGCCTCTATTTCACTGTTTCTCTAAGTCTCTCACTGATACTATTTCACTGAGTTCCACCATTTGGTCTTGTTGCCGTATTACCCTGTTGCCCTGTAGCCCTGTAGCCTTGGGGCTAGCCCTCAGGCTCAGGTTCTGGAGTAGCTTCTCTCCTCTGGTGCTGGCTATCTAGCCCAGGCACAAGGACGGTGGCTCAGTGCTGGTCTTAACGCCCAGACACCAGGGCCGTTGTTGCTCTCCCCATCCAGAAGCACCACGGATGCTCTCCTGGGACCCTATTTATAGTCTCTGGCCAGGTTCAGAACACTAACCTCAACTATATAACAGTTCCCCAACTGTTGAGTACTGGCCCTTTAAGAGGCCTTTGAAAGGCAAGTCCTATCCCTTTAAGAGTACATTAAGGGGTGAATATTTTCCCTTTAGGAGAGGATTCCCACAACAGAGGACTTACTTTTCACATGACCCACCTGGGTTAAGATCCACCAGGAGTGATCCCTGAACACAGCCAGAAGTAATCCCTGAGCCCAGGGAGGTGTAGACCAAATAACAAAGAAAGAATAAAATAAAAAAAATAAAACATACCAGAATTGTTTTCCTATAGATTTGCTACTTCATGTCAACTACTGAAAATGCATACACACAGACACAGACAGACACACAGACACACACACACACACACACACACACACACACACACCTCAAAGGATTTTAGGTGACTCTAACTTTCTCTAGTTTATACACTGAATATGCTTGGCCTGGTTGTCGAGTCTGGGTGGTTGTGACTTTTTATAGCAGTGAGCTAAAAATGATTTTCCAAATGAATGAAATGGGTCACTGCTTGTGTTCCAACTAAGTGAAGGGTCCTCACAGTGGAAGAGAGTTTGATTCCTCAGGAGTCCATTTGGTTTGCAGAACATTTTAATCAATTAAATTTTATAGCTTTTAATTTACTAAATAACACTGTGAAATTTTATTTTTTTCTCTTGTTCTGGCTGTGTCTACATAATATACACAACTTTGTTCCTTGAACTGCTGAATCTTTTGCCTTCACATGCACAGATAGAGTTTGCACACTCTGCTGTAGCCAAAAGTGGACCCACACCAAGATAACTGACACCAAGAACATTTGGAGCTTTGCTCTTCCTCTCCGGGCCTCAGCCAGCATCAGTGTGATCATGTGTGCAGTTCCTAAAGGTTTATTAATGGACAAATTGAAGAAAATAATACAGTCAGTGCTATAAGGTGTTACAAAATGCTTCTTTAATGATCTTCCTCAAAAGCTTGCTTTCAGAAGGATTGCAAAAAAATGCAAGTGTTTCAGTGATAAGTAATTCCCATAGACTTACCAGTACATCAATTAAGAAGCATTCCTGAACACAAAAGAATTTGAGCACAGTGTCTTTCATTACGAGGCACTGCTAAAGCTGCAAAATCAGGGATCACTCTCAACCTAACTCCAACTGTTGCCTCGTTTTGGATTCAGATTGGAGAGCGAGGAATGATGTTGCGAACCTTGTGCTCCTCTGCACTTTCTTAAACGTCTTACAAGTTTATCCTCAGAATATCTGGACACTGGGCAAAATGGCTTGAGGAAGAAGCATCCGAAGTAGAAAGGAATACTTCTGAAATTCTTTCCTTTAAAAAAATAAGCACACGCAAAAATTTTAGTAGTTGCTGGCAGGAAATCAAATATCAAGTGATTTCTGCCTGCATGTTTTGTCTGATTCAAGAGCAGTGAACTAGCAATGCTTTTCCAAAGATCATCTTGTCAGTGGTTTATTCAAACTACTGAAATCTTTTAGAAAAATAGCACAATTGTAGGGGCTGAACAGTATTGCTTAGAAATAGTAAGTCACATAATGTAATTTGTCTTTAAGTTTCTCACAAATGAAACCAGAAAATTGAAGATTCGAAATAAATTTATAAAATTTCCAATGATTGGTAAATTTTGAGCTTAATGTCACAGTTACTAGGACAAAACTTGTTCTGCATTTCCTTCTCAAGACCTATCCCTAGTTGTGAAGTGTGGCTAATTGCATCGTGATGTGCTGTAAATAAAAACATACATCTGAATTCACATTCAGGTTTTTAAACAATACAATTATATTAACCACTGTATACATCTAAGATATGTCAGTTATCAAGCAAGGTATTAGACATAGAAAGAGAGATGATCCTAAGAATTGTAGAGCAGGGTTTGATAAAATGATAGATACAGAGATCAACAGAGAGACTGGCAGATAGACAGGTAGTTTAGGGTGCTTGAAGGTTTAAAGAACTGAGTTTTTAACAAGAGGGGAGAGAGTGAGGTGGAGGAAAGCAGACCCTGGTGCAAGGTGTAATGCAGAAACATTGTGTGCAAGAAGCTCTATCATTAACCATATTCTCAATTATATTCCTTCAAATAATAAAACATTACAAAGTGGGTCCATTTGTCACTTTAGGAAAATACAAAGGGCTTTAAGTCAGATAAGAAACATAGCTTAGAAAGTAGAACATCAGGGTAGTGTTTGGTTGGTAAACAATAGTTAGAAAGTTGGGAAGGCTTTAGGTTGTAAAGTTTGCTATAGATGCAGGCTTATTTATAACTGATGCAGATGATAACTCAAATTCTGGTCACTTATATTAGTTTAGAACTATCTTTAAGAACATAAAAGGGGAGACTGAAAAAAATAAACCGGAAATGAGGAAATTAAGGCCTTTTAGTGATACTTGTATCACTTGTATCACTTATCTTCCTGTTGTTCATTGATGTGCTTGAGCAGGTGCCATTAACGTCTCCATTTGTTGGGAATGAGGTCCATTATTGTTATTGTTTTTGGCATACCAAATACACCATAGGTAGTTTGCCAGCTCTGCCATGACTCTGGGTTCATCCCACAGGGGCCAGTTTTTTCTATGTCAGAACATCAACCATCCAGGGCCCATGGGACAGAGCCCTGGGGTAGACAAGTGTGTCTCCTGTCAGCCACCTGCAGCCGCGCACTGGCACTGCAGCCACACCTGCCACACCTCGAGGGGAAGGTGGCAGGTATAGTGATACTATGAGCTGAAGTTGTTAGTGCTGTGTTGGGCAGCAGTACTGCCTCACGCTGAGTCATGGCTACCGCCATCAGCATCCTGGGCATGAATCTGCTCCCTAGTTTTGTTTGCTCCCAACAAACTCTACTAATCTCTGAATCCATATTGGTTGTAGCAAATTGGCTTTCCTTCTCTTTTTTTCTGTAATACATCTTAGTCATTAGACTTGTCAAACTTCTCCAAGTGTGTTTACAGCACAACTCAAATGCTCTCTCATTACAAAGCTGTCTGATCTCTTCAGAAGGAAGGGAATGCCTTTGGAAACCAACATTGCCATTGCAGCACAGTTACTGACCTCTGATTACACACAGAACTCAGTACAGTAGCAAACCTCAGAGAGCACTGTGCCCAAAGTAGTGAACATTGAAACTTGATGTGTGACCTCTGTGAGCACTGCAGCTGAAAATGTATGAATGACACAGGCTGTACATAACCATGTCATTGCAAAACCTACAGAGGGGAAAGGAATTTAAAAATCATAAAAAAAACTTACATGGTATAAAACATTCAAAAAAGCTGAATTTATTTTATGGGTTCCCTAAAGACTAGATGGAGAAAAGTACAATCATAACACTTGTGTTTTGGTCCTATGCACAGTTCTGGCAGCAGCTGTACCTTGGGAAGGACCCTTGAATACAGTGTGTTAGATCACTTGATCACCTGAATCCCGTTATTCATCAATTTGCTCGAGCGGCGCCAGCAACATTTCCATTGGACCCTATCACGTGCCAATGTAGCCCAATGGCATCTGATGGATTCAGGAATATGAAGAGCCTCAAACCGTTCCTTCAGGTCTTGACAAGGAAGTCAGACCATCTTGTGGGTGGGCGGCCGCGTGATCCCTTTGACATCCCGTCGGATCCAGTCAGTAACAGCTCTAGTACAGGGGTCATCTCCAAATAGCATTACATATTCAGCCCAAATGATTTTTGATGCCTTGGCAGACGAGACAGCATCCCTGATTCTGGAATAGCGACAGAGGTCGGAACTACGGATTCCTTCTCTCACTTGGAGTGAGGTGTGATATTCCAAGCATAGCTCTTTCCATTCCTCTCTGGGAGACCCAAATAGCATTCTCATCCTGCTTTCGTAGGGCCCAGGTCTCTGAGGCGTATGTTAAAGCAGGGAGAATGGTGGAGTCAAAGAGATGTGCCCAGAGCCGGAGGTTCTTTGTCCTTTTTAGTTATTTCTTCTATGCCTTTGAAGGCATTCCATGCTGCTCTCTTCCTCCTGCTCAGCTCAGGTTTTAGGTCGTTCATCATGTTGACTTCTCGACCTAGGTACACATAACTGCTGCATTCAGAGATGTTTGTTCCATTGAGAATGAATGGGGCCGGAACTAGTTCATTTTTCATAAACATAGTTTGCTTTATATTCAGCTGTAGACCTATCTTTCCACATTCTCGGTCGAAGTCAGCCAGCATTTGTGCTGCTTGGCTAATGTTTGCTGTTACTAGAAAGATGTCATCAGCGAAGCGGAGGTGGTGTAGTTGCTGACCATCTATCTTAACTCCCATTCCTTCCCATTCTAACTGTCGCATGATGTTCTCGAGGGTGGCGCTGAAGAGTTTTGGTGAAATGGTATCACCCTGTTGAACCCCTCTGTTGACATCAATGATCACTTCTTTGTAGAATGGTGAGATAATGGTGGTGAATCCGTAATACAGCTCACGAAGGATCTTGATGTATTGGGTTTGAACACCCTGTTTGGCTAGGGCTTCAATGACCACTTCAGTCTCCACAGAATCAAAGGCTTTCTTTAAATCAATGAATGTGAGACAGAACTGCATCTTGTACTCCCTAAAAACCTCAATGAGCTTGGTTACCATGTGGATATGGTCGATTGTGCTGAATCCTTTCCTGAAGCCACCTTGCTCGCATGGTTGTACTTCATCTAGTGTTCTGCCAATCATGTTCAGGATGACTCGTGTAAACAGCTTGTAGATGATGGACAACAGGCAGATGGGGTGATAGTTTATGATGTCATGAATGTCTCCCTTCTTGAACAGTAGAACTGTCCTGCTGGTTTTCCATTGGGAGGGCACCTTGCATTCGGACAGGTAGCATGTGAAGAGCCGAGCTAGTGTATTGATGAGTACTGACGGCAGATTCTTCAGGTGTTCAGGTCTGACTTTCTCTGGGCCTGATGCTGTTCCCTTCTTTACCGATGAAATGGCCTGTCGGATTTTAGAAGGGAAAAGGTTGGGAATGATATATCCATCCTGTGGAATTTGGTATGTGGGAAGGTGGACATGGCTATCAAAAAGAGATCTGAGTAGAAGTCCTGGATAATCTTCTCCATTGCCTTTCTGGAAGATGTGATAGATCCATCAGGGCGTCGGAGGGTAGTCATCTTGGTCTTATAGTTGGCGAAGGACAGGCGGGCGGTGCGAATGCTTTTTCCGGCTTCTGCTGCATCTTCCAGTATTTCTGCTCTTCTGTCTTTGAAGTCTTCTTTTATCACTTCTCTGCACCGTTTAGCAAGCTTGGATGTTAGCATTTGGTCTCCTGAGGCTTGCACCTTGCCATGTTGGCGAATGAGCTGGAGTGTTTCTGAAGACAGTAGTCCTTTTGTGTCTTTCTCTTTCTTGCCATTTTTTCACACAATTTGGAGGAGCTGAACCAGTGGGTTGTATTCTTCATCGATGTCATCAATGATGGTATCTTCTCATGTTGCTTCAATGATGCCAAAGAGTTCCCCCTTGGTGGTCGTTCTGGGAGTTCTCTTCTTAACCTTTGCAGCCTTTTCCTCCCTTGCGGGAAGTAGAATTTTGCACCGAAGGGAGACGGTGGTCAGATCCTGTTTGGAATTTGGGGACGACAGCAACATATGTCAGACAAAACGATTGATTAAAGATGATGTGTGGTCAATTTCATTGTGGAACTCTCTACCAGGAGATTCCCATGTCCAACGTTTTGCTTCAGACTTCTGAAACTGTGAGTTCCCATGAATGGTCTTGGTGGACATGATGAACTCAGATAGTCTCTCACCCTGTTTGTTCCATTCTACACCATGGGTCTCGATGTGGAGTTCTTCAGCCAATCTTCTTGGTCCTATCTTGGCATTAAAATCACCGACTATGACCTTGTTGAAGGTGTGATCTTTTTTATAGAACTCCTCCAGTTCCATGTAGAATTTCTCAGTTTCATCTTCTTTGTATGTGGATTTTGGTGAGTAGAAAATGAAGATAGAAATTGCTGGCAGTGGCCACATCTCTTCAAGTGCATTAGTCCTATCCAGTTTGTTAGGCATTCAAATGAATCAATGTGGATGGCCATGTTTGTGTTGACAAGAACACCAACACCACACCAACAGTGTGTTAGAATAGAACGTAAAGGCAAATCAGTGTCAGTATGATCCAACTGTTTTGTCTTATATTATTAGTTTTACCAGGTGGATGTGAATTAAACTCTTTTTCTTTTTTCCAGATTCCTAAAGCATGTATGTGGGCATCAAACTGGCATATAAATATCTCTGGATGGGTGATTTTTATCTTCTTGGCTTCAAGGTATTGTAAAGAAGGTATGTGTTTGATTTAACTAGAAGGTATTAATCACAGTTTAGTTTTTAAAGGAAGCCTATATTTTATAACCTAGAAAATTTTTATAACCATGGAGTTTTGAAATATGATCCACAAGCTTAATTTGCAAAATTATTAGTTTGGTACAATACAACTATTATTCGTTGATTCATATATTACATGACTTGTTATACATTAACTCAATTCTAAAATACATTTGGTGAGAAAGGGTAAGAATTGGTATACTTTGTAACTCAAGCTTAGTGGAAATTCAAAGCCAATCATGGAGTACATTATTCTGGAGTGTGAGGCTCTGTGCGCCTATCAAGCTGTATAGAAAATGGGAAGTACCATCCCTCAGAACAGATAGGATCTAGACTAATGTCGATGCTGTGACTTTTTCCAACCTGTTAGTGTGTTCTGTATGAAGAGAAAGCAGCAGGAGGAACATCTCAGACATGGTGCCTGCAGGGTGACAGGAGAATGGAGCCTATTAAACCAGCCTCGAATGCCCCAGCAGAGCTGTGACAAGAGTTTAGCTGAGAGTGTTCACAAACTGTCTTAGGCAGGGTGTGCTGTAAGAGTGTAAAGGCAGCAGGTGGGGTTGTGTGAAAAATTTGAGGAGACTGCACAGTCACAAACTTTCTCCATTAGCTCGACCAGGTGCTCACGGAAAAAATCAAAAAAGAGCTACAGAAGAATCTCAGAGACATCTACTAGGCAACTCTGGAATAGTGAAACTGCAACCATTTGTAAGGGTCAAGGTACCTCATCATCCTAGATAGTCCCCTTAGCCCCTCTTTTTTTAAATTATTACTATGACTAAAGCCCTAGTCTGGTAGTGTGGAGAGAGAGAAAACATGCTTGTTTCAGAGTACCTGTAATATGTGGTGAAATAAATGAGGGCATGTCACTTGTAGCAGGGCCCTAAGTACATCTGTGAAACTATCCTGGAAAATAACAGAATGAATTTCTCACCCGGAAACACTCTCCTTATCCAACCACACCTGAATAAAAAGTGTAAGGACAATAGCTTAACACTGACTACTCGAAGACAAACAATTGTGGGCCGGAGCGATAGCCCAACGGGTAGAGCGTTTGCCTTGCAGCCGGCCTGTGCTGGCCTGGGTTCAATCCCCGGCATCCCATATGGTCCCACATACACCGCCAGGAGTAATTCCTGAGTGCAGAGTCAGGAGTAACCCCTGAACATTGCCGGGTGTGACCAAACAAAAAAAAAAAAAATGAAAAGAAGATAAACAGTTGAGGAATAAGAAGTAGATGAGAGACCCACCTGAGGAGGTCAAAAAAATCAAAATAGCAGGTAGGGCACTTGTTTTGCTTATGGCTGCCATGGGTTCAATCCCTGACAATCATAAGGTCTCTTGAGCCCCACCATGAGTGATTCCTGAGTACAGAGTCAGGAGTAACCCCTGAGCATCACTGGGTGTGGCACAAAAAGAAAAGCAAATAAGCAAAAACAGACCCACATGAAGCACAGAGAATGGATGTCTTCAAATTCACAACCCAAACGACATTGTTCCAATAAAGCTATCTTAGGTACAAGCAATGAAGCCTGGAATTTAAAGCCTTTATTGTACTGAAAATAACCATAGGAACAATAGACCACAAAAAATGTCCAGTTTCCAAATAGATTTTCATGAAAGTTAAAGTCAAAGTTCTAGTGAAAGGAGTGGAATTCCAATTCTCAAGCTTGATGTTGAAGTAAACAGACTCTCAAACACCCATCTGCTTTCACTAGATATATTTTGCACAAAAGTAAATGAATAATAGTATGCCCTGAAGAGAGGGAGTAGTAGAGCTTCCAGGGAGCTCCTGGGTGGAGAGAGCAGTGGCCCCTGGTGCCTGATAGCTGGCATCTAGGGGAAGAAGCACTCCTGATGCCTAGGCCTGAGGGCAAGCATAAGAACCACAGGCCTGTTGCCTGCGTCCCAGGGCTAGCACCAGGGCCACGGGGCCACAGGGTTAAAGGGCAACAGGGTAAGAGGACCAAACAGTGAAACAGAAAAATAGAGTTAGGCACACAGAGTAACAGAGAAACACAACAGGCCAAAACAGTGAAACAGAGTTAGTGACAAGAAAAATAGAGAAAAAACATAGAAAAGAGATCAAGAGAAAAGCCCTGAATAGAAACTATCTGAGAAAAGAATTCCTGAAAATAGAAGTCCTGGGTGAGGACCTGAAAGGTGATGCCCTGAACAAAGACCACCAGAAGAGACAGACCCTGATGAGAGGATCCCACACAGATGTCCCAGGAGATCAGCCTGCAGAACCTGCCAGGAGAGAGCCAGAGGTCTCTGGAGACAGGTTCCTGCAGCAAGCAGCAAGGTGAATCAAAAAGCAACAAGTAGCAGAAGACTTATTAAAGTAACCTTCAGGAACCTCTGGCCTTGGTCTATCTTCTGTCAATGGGTCAAGGGGAATGTTGTCAGCCCCGGACACAGGCCACAGGCCCTAAAGGACCATGATTATTGCCTTAGACCACAGTAGGCCCTGGCATCTGCTGCCATGGTCACCCCTGACTCCCAAGTACTATAAGGGCCTTGGAATCCCCAGGGGGTCCCTTGAGTCTGGGGCCTTGGGGTCCCCCATGAAGGGGGAGCCACAATACCCACTCCTCCATTTTTATTAACCCTAACAATGATCAAGCATTTTACATAATTATAAGGACCAGAGTACAAAGTAACAATAAAAACTTAGAGAACAGCTCGCAGAAAAATAGCAAGCATGCACGTGGGCAGGCAGAGCCTATTGAATGATTAAAGACATCCAGAAATGATTCAACTTTGAATAAGAGGTAGCAAAAATTTGATTATTGCAGTTCTTATCAGCTCGTGTGGAAGCAGAAAAGCAGTAACAGAGCCTGAAGGGGACCATCTTACACATTAATGGAGAAACATATCTTAAATAAACTAATTGAGAAAATTCCTACCCAATGTTGTCTGCTATGAGAAATGCCTGGGAATTCATACACTAAACCAAGCTGAAATTGGAATGATTAAATAAATGGAGAACAAAATAGTCATAACATAAAAATAAAGCATATGTTACTCCCTTATTTTAAGTATTTGCTACAGAAATGAAAATATTTGAATTTATGTTTGTGGCATATATAAAATGAAAATAAATGAGTGAAAAACACAAAAAGATGGGAATAATGGAGTCAGGATATATTTTCCTTTCCATTAAATTGCATATATGGTGACTTTGATTAAGTAAAAATGTACATTTGAAAAAGAATCAAACAAGAGAAGGAAAAACAGTATAGGCCACAAGTTCATCCTGGAGATAAATTGAGCTATTTAGACCACACACTCTGTTACCTAAAGGTATGATGTTCTCATATTTATTATTAGATAAATGAGCAGGTAAATGTGAGTAGATTTGTATGTACATATTTTTATAAAGGATATCACTTGATCACTTGAATCCCATTATTCATCGATTTGCTCGAGCAGGTGCCAGTAACATTTCCATTGGACACTATAACGTGCCAATGTAGGCCAATGGCATCTGGTTGATTCAGGAATATGAAGAGCCTCAAACCATTCCTTCAGAGTCTTGACAAGGAAGTCTGACCATCTTGTAGGTGGGCAGCCAGGTGATCTTTTGACATCCCGTGGATTCCAGTTGGTAACAGCTCTAGTCCAGCGGTCATCTCCAAATCGCATTACATGTCCAGCCCATCTGATTTTCGATGCCTTGGCAAGTGAGACAGCGTCCCTGTTTCTGGAATAGCAATGGAGGTTGGAACTCCGGATTCCTTCTCTCACTTGAGTGAGGTGTGATATTCCAAGCATAGCTCTTTCGATTCCTCTCTGGGAGACCCGAATAGCATTCTCATCCTGCTTTCATAGGGCCCAAGTCTCTGAGGTGTATGTTAATGCAGGGAGAATGGTGGAGTCAAAGAGATGTGCCCAGAGCCGAAGGTTCTTTGTTCTTTAGCTATTTCTTCGATGCCTTTGAAGGTATTCCATGCTGCTCTCTTCCTCCTGCTCAGCTAAGGTTTTAGGTCACTCATTATGTTGACTTCTCTACCTAGGTACACATAACTGCTGCATTCAGAGATGTTTGTTCCATTGAGAGTGAATGGGACCTCTGGAACTAGTTCATTTTTTCATAAACATAGTTTTCTTTAGATTCAGCTGTAGACCTATCTTTCCACATTCTCGGTCGAAGTCAGCCAGTATTTGTGCCGCTTGGGTAATGTTTGGTGTTATTAGAACCATGTCATCAGTGAAACGGAGGTGGTGTAGTTGCCGACCATCTATCTTAACTCCCATTCCTTCCCATTCTAACTGTCGCATGATGTTCTCGAGGGTGGCGCTGAAGAGTTTTGGTGTAATGGTATCACCCTGTCAAACCCCTCTTTTGACATCAATGATCACTTCTTTGTAGAATGGTGAGATCCTGGTGGTGAATCCTTAATACAGCTCACGAAGGATCTTGATGTATTGGGTTTGAACACCCTCTTTGGCTTGGGCTTCGATGACCACTTCCGTCACACAGAATCAAAGGCTTTCTTTAAATCAATGAATGTGAGACAGAGCGGCATCTTGTACTCCCTACAAACCTCAATGAGCTTGGTTACCATGTGGATATGGTCAATTGTGCTGAATCCTTTCCAGAAGCCTCCTTGCTCACATGGTTGTCCTTCATCTAGTGTTCTGCCAATCCTGTTCAGGGTGACTCTTATAAACAGCTTGTAGATGACGGACAATGGAGGACAATCTGGGCAAAATAATTCTGTGCTGTTTATTTTTAAGAATTTATTTTCTGGGGCTGGAGCAATAGTCCAGCGGGTAGGGCCTTTGCCTTGTACGCACCTGGTCTGTGCTGGCCTGGGTTCAATCCGCGGCATCCCATATGGTCCTCCAAGCACCGCCAGGAGTAATTCCTGAATGCAGAGCAGGAGTAACCCCTGAGCAATCCCAGGTGTGACCCAAAAAAAAAAAAAAAAAAAAGAATTGATTTTCTGTGGCCAGAGCCATAGTACTGCAAGTAGGGCATTTGCCTTCGATTTGACCAACATGGGTTTGTCCAATGCTCCATATGATTTCTGAGCAGTGCCATGGGGTAATTCTCAAATCTTGAGCCTGGAGAATAAACCCTGAGCATCAACGGGTGTGACCCAAAAATTTAAAAAAGATATATAAAGCCCATAAATTGATTTGCAAACTTTGCTTCATTAGTCTACATGGTTTTCCCTCCAGAACTGTTCCCAAATGCCTTTAAGCCGATTCTTGAGTGCGGTTTGTTCAACATGAGGAAGCAACCTCTCCCCACCTGCAAGCAACTTCCAGAAATGAATATCATAGCTATCACTCAGTTAATGAAAGTTTACAACTCCAGTTTGGGGTGCGTTGAGAACATCATATCTAGCAGTTAGCCAGGGCTTACTCCTGGCTCTGCACTCAGGAATTATTCTCCATGGTGCTCTGCAACCTTATGAATGCCAGGGATTGAATCTGGGTCAGCTGCATGCAAGGCTAAGTCCTTACCCTGCCCTCCTACTGCTCTGTCCGCAGACTGCAGATTGGTCCTGCTTTGCTGATGAATCTTAACACTGTGACAATGTTGCCCATGCCAATAATGTCTTGGTTTTTTGTCACTTTAGAGGGTGTCTCCCAGAAGAGAGCTAGGAAGGTGCATTCTCTCCACAAGGTGTGTCACAAGGTGTGTGTATGTGTTTATGTGCACATACTTGCACACATTTATTTATCTGTGCAATAAATAAATGTCATTAGTGATAACCTGAGAGTATTTTGCCATTGTCAGGCCTGTAAATTTCCTGTATCTACTATCTATTTTATTATTTATCTATCTTTTTTTTTTGTGGGAGCAGGTGTGCTGAACACCTAGCTATACTCTGGGTTTACTCCTTGATTTGCCCTCAAAAATTACTCCTGAAGGTGCTCAGGGGACCATATAGGATACTAGGGATTAAACCCAGTAGACCTATTCAAGGCAAATGCCCTCCCCACTGTACTAGCACTCTGTACCCATCTATCATTTTAAATCTTTCGTTTGGAGTTCTGCTTTTTATCCGTTTAAATTCTATAGGTCTCTAGCCAATGGGTAATGCCCTTTGGAAATGCAACAAAATTTAGCTTAAATGAAGAAGCAAGAGAATGAATAAAATAAATCTGAACATGCTACTATTGAATTCGTGTGTTTTTAAAATAGAAATTAAAAAATGTATTTGCATTTGCAAGTGACTCATCTCCGGTGGAAAATCTTACAGAGCTCCAAAATGAGAACTGCTAATATTAGGGCTAAACATTTTTTAAAAAATGTCTGGCTGTTAAAAAAAAATAAATCAGGTTCTTGAACATATTAACAGGCCTGTGTACATGCTGTTTTAGTTCAGAGGCAATCTCAGATTCAATCAGAGATAAAAGAGTGGCCTCTTTGTGAAATCAACTATTCCAGCCATCCAAAAGGTCAATGGTATCTGACCTTTTACAAACCACTTAAAAAGGATGGGGGCCCACTCTGGGCTCAGCTTACTGGTCTCTCTATAAATAAATCATGTTATTAAGAGGCAGGGTAAGCAAGATGAGTTTTCATATCAGTAAAGCTGAGATGATTTAGAACATGGTTCAAGAGCAAAGTCAGTAATTACAAATATGATTTGTAAAGTAATCAAAAATGGATAAAATAGGAAATATTTCAAATTTTCAAACAAATCATATTTTAAGAGTTTTTTTCATATTTTTCACCACTCTCATACAGGAAATGCTTTACCAGTACTACATATTCTCAGAGTGTTTGGATTATTAAAATTATTTGAGTAATTTCAAACATTTGAAGCATTTGTTGATAAAAATAAACGTGGATTGTCTTAATTTTTTGGATTCTTTACTGTCTATTTTTCTCTTTTTATTCATGGGCCAGAGGACGACCACTCCCAGCTATGCTCAAGGTTTTTTCCTGAATTAGTGTTCAGGGATTACTCCTGATAGGTCTGGAGACCATATGCGGTGCCGGGAGATGGAACTAGGGTTGACTGCTTGCAAGGCAAGTGCCTTACCAGCCGTGCTAACTCTCCAGGCATTCGAGTGAATATTTTAAATCACTCCCTTAAATCACAGTAATGTCAGGGTGCCTCAAATCCTTCTACGCCCTAAAAAAGATGTATTCTGTGTTTAACGAATACCTAGTAATTGGTATTACTCACAAGTGAAAGGGACAGCACCTTCGTCCGATGGCCATCTGCCTATTATTAAGATTCTGGGGAACGTTTCTCCCCATTTTCTGATGGACTGTTTGTTTTTTATTGCTGAGTTCTATGAGCGCCTTGTCTATCTTGAATATTTCCTCTTTGTCAGAAGCATGCTATGCAACTCTCAATTCACTCAGCCTTCTTTACCTTTTCATGGATTTATCTGGATTCTCACAGGCTTTTTAGTGTTATTTCGTCCAATTGTTTCCTTTTGCTTTTGTTCTCCTTGCCATTGGAATTGAATCTCTGAACACAGCAAGAAGAAAAAAATAACAGACTATATCTACTTCAAGGCAGTTTATGACTCCAGCCATTTATGTGTGAGAAAGGGATCCATCTTCACCTTTTGGTGTGACTGTGCAGTTCACCGAGCATCACATCATATTGAACAACTTTCCTTTATAATTTCATACGCTCTACTCATTTTGTTGCAAATTGATATGCATATGTGTGAGGATGTAATTCTGTAACTGAGATATCGTGTGTGTGTGTGTGTGCACGTGAGCAGTGCTCAGGGGCTATTCCTGTCCTGGTGTTCATGGGAGTTCATGTGGAACTGTGAATGAACATGGGACACCCATACGCAAATAACACATCAGAACTATTGATTTATATCTCACTGGCCCTGAAATATTTCTTATGATAGACACTCTGATACTGTCATTTGTGAGAATAAAATATTCTGATAACAATTATTCTGATAAGAGGAGAATATGGTTAGAGCGAACTTTCTTACTTATCAAGTTCCAGCTTTTATTTAGTTTTAACCTACAAAGAAGCTTCTTCTCAACATTTCAGTGTGTTGTGTATGTGTGTGTGTACTAAAAGAGCTTATGATTTTTGCATATCCATGAACAGTTTTTGACAATATTGTGTTCCTTATGTCATAAGCATTTCATTTAAACTAAAGTTTATGTAAACCAGAGGCAAACATTTTCCAGCATACACGCAATTTAATTTTCCAGGTTGCAGTGTTGTTCTGATGTTCACATTTTCCCAGAAGAAAGAGGTCTGGAATGTATGTGAAATGGACAGAATGGCAGTATCAGTTCCCTAACCAGAATGGGGAGACTTGCTCTGATGATCAGAAAGAGCTAGAAATTTCATATCCATTTAATTTTTATCTTTTAACAGAGCCATTGTTTTGGGGACTCTTCACTATGACACCTAAGTTAGAATTCCAGCTAGACTGTAGGTCTTCTTCCATTGGCTGTCAATTGAACATCATATTGTAGCAATTTTTAGCTGCTATTAATGGAGCCTGGATTCAAAATGTTGACCTGTAGGTCAGAAGCCCATTACTAATCCGTGGAGCTATCCAGTTTTCTAGTTATTATGTGTCATTTAGTAGGTTTGATTCATGTGAACGCCTCTTAGCAACATCAATAGAAATTCTATGTGGGCCTCAAGAGTTGTGGCAGGCCCAGATTTTGTTATTTATAAAACACAATAGAAGAGCTGGACTCATTTTGTGAATATGAAGGGTGACATTTCTTTGAGTAGAAGAGGTATACATGTATCCATTAAAACTGTGGCTCTAGCACAGATTATAACTTCAAGTAGTTTTATGGAAGTAGAGAGCATGAGGAATTTTCATAAGCTCTATATAATGCAGATGGATAGATAGCCACATCCACCTGCCCACATAGCAAATTCCACAGGATGGGTATGTCATTCCCAACGTTCTCCCTTCTGAAATCCGACATGCCATCTCGTCGGTAAAGAAGGGAACAGCACCAGGCCCAGACAAAGTCAGACCCGAACATCTGAAGAATCTGCCATCGGTACTCATCAATACACTAGCTCGGCTCTTCACACGCTACCTGTCCAAATGCAAGGTGCCCTCCTAATGGAAAACAAGCAGGACAGTTCTACTGTTCAAGAAGGGAGACATTCACGACATCGGCAACTATCGCCCCATCTGCCTGTTGTCTGTCATCTACAAGCTGTTTACACGAGTCATCCTGAACAGGATTAGCAGAACACTAGATGAAGGACAACCATGCAAGCAAGCAGGTTTCCGGAAAGGATTCAGCACAATCGACCATATCCACACAGTAACCAAGCTCATTGAGGTTTGTAGGGAGTACAAGATGCCGCTCTGTCTCACGCTCATTGATTTACATAAAGCCTTTGATTCTGTGGAGACTGAAGCAGTCATCGAAGCCCTAGTCAAACAGGGTGTTCAAACCCAATACATCAAGATCCTTCATGAGCTGTATTACGGATTCACCACCAGGATCTCAACATTCTACAAAGAAGTGATCATTGATGTCAAAAGAGGGGGTCGACAGGGTGATACCATCTCACCAAAACTCTTCAGTGCCACCCTCGAGAACATCATGAGACAATTAGAATGGGAAGGAATGGGAGTGAAGATAGATGGTCGGCAACTACACCACCTCCGCTTTGCTGATGACATCGCTCTAATAACACCAAACATTACCCAAGCTGCACAAATGCTGGCTGACTTTGACCGAGAATGTGGAAAGGTAGGTCTACAGCTGAATCTGAAGAAAACTATGTTCATGAGAAATGAACTAGTTCCAGAGGCCCCATTCACTCTCAATGGAACAAACATCTCTGAATGCAGCAGTTATGTGTACCTAGGTCGAGAAGTCAACATGATGAACGACCTAAAACCTGAGCTGAGCAGGAGGAAGAGAGCAGCATGGAATGCCTTCAAAGGCATCAAAGAAATAGCTAAAAGGACAAAGAACCTCCGGCTCCGGGCACATCTCTTCGACTCCACCGTTCTCCCTGCATTAACATACGCCTCAGAGACCTGGGCCCTACGAAAGCAGGATGAGAATGCTATTCGGGTCTCCCAGAGAGGCATCGAAAAAGCTATGCTTGGAATATCACGCCTCACTCAAGTGAGTGAAGGAATCGGAGTTCTGACCTCCGTCGCTATTCCAGAATCAGGGAGGCTGTCTCGTTTGCCAAGGCATCGAAAATCAGATGGGCTGGACATGTAATGCGATTTGGAGACAACCACTGGACTAGAGCCGTTACCGACTGGATCCCACGGGATGTCAAAAAGACCACGTGGCCGCCCACCGACAAGATGGTCAGACTTCCTTGTTAAGACCCTGAAGGAACGGTTTGAGGCTCCTTCATATTCCTGAATCAACCAGATACCATTGGGCTACATTGGCACGTGATAGGGTCCAATGGAAATGTTACTGGTGCCCGCCTCCAGCAAATCGATGAATAACGGGATTCAAGTGATCAAGTGATCTATATAACGCATGCATCTAAGTGATCTGGAACACCTTTAATTCTCATTTTCTAGAAGAACATTTGTACTTCTATAGGCGGACTAAACACGATTTTTATAGGAGCTGCTTTAGCAGCAGAGATACTATTTATTCTGCTGAAATAAAGCAGTGTATGTCAATAGCTTTAGATTATATTCTTTAACAATAAGCATTAGTGTTTTATGGGTCATTTTGGCAAAATGCATTCTATTTCTGTAGCTTTGTGTATTTAGAAGGAAGTGACTGAGTTTATTAAAATGGATAAATATAAGAGCTAATAGGCATAAAGAATAAATTAATTTTGCATTCAGCGCTGTATTGGGGCAGAGCTGCTACTGGCTCTTACTGTGCCCAGCCGCTCATGAGGTGCCCAAGAGGGATGGCAGGTTCTAGCCCTGGACCGCCACCCCAGCAGAGCCTCACAACAAGCCAGATGACCCCCATTCCATGAGGACTTCCATTTTCCACATCCGGACTTCCCCTTGTTAGAACTCCACCCAGCAGACCAGCATATCACAGCCCGGCTCTCACGCGTTCATCAATAAATGCTGGATTTTGAGATGACTACAAGAGTATCAAAGATGAACGGGAAAATAGTGATACAGTGACAGATGAGAAAGCAGCTTGAATTTTCAGAGAACTTTCCATTTTTAAAGAGGCTTGTTTAAAAAAATCAATAGAACTATGATCACTGTCACTGTCTTCCCGTTCATCATCTATTTGCTTGAGTGGGCACCAGTAACATCTCCATATGACCTGTCTCATGCAAGTAGAGCCCAAGGGCACCTGCTCGCTCCAGGAACATAAAGAGCCTCAAACTGTTCCATCAGGTCATGAGAATGAGGTCTATAATTGTTACTTGTATTTGGCATATCAAATATGACATGGGTAGCTTGCCAGGCTCTGCTATGCGGGTAGCATACTCTTGTAGTCATCTCTAAATCCAGCATATTGATGAACCGCACAGCCACAAGTGGCCCGCGTGAGCATGGCTGTGATAAGCTGGTTTGCTGGGTGAGGTTCTGACGAGTGGGAAGTCTGGATGTGGAAAATGGAGGTCCTCATGGAGTGGGGGGTTGTCTGGCTTGTTGCCATGCTCTGCTGGGGTGGTGGGCCAGGGCTAGAACCCCCCATCCCCCCTTCCCGGCCTCCGCGTGAGCGGCTTGGCACAGGGAGAGCCAGTAGCAGCTCTGCTCCATGTCTGTGAGTCTCTACTCAGTAGTAGTGCATTTGAGTAATGCACTACTCAAATCTGACAAACCAAACTTGCCAAGAACCTTGTGCAATCATCAATAACCTTGGCTACACTGCCAGCGGCCCGAATTCACAGATCTGAAGACCAATACAGCAAAAAAGAAAAAACCCATTACAGAGGCTAAGCAGTGCTTCCCTCCCTACCCCACCCCCTCTGCCCCAAGGGAGAGGCTTGGAGCAAGGACTCACCAGCTCTGAAGATGCTCTGGTGACCTCCGCTGGGTGCCCAGAGCTGGGCCAGGACACTGCTAGCAGGCTGTGGCCCCAGTGGACTTTGCTGCTGGAGCATTCCTCGCATTCCTGAGCAACCGGTCACCTAGCCAAGAAGCCAGCAGAGCACAACACACCCTGGCCGCACACCTGTCCAACGCTATGCCTCCAGTACCTCGGCGGCCATGGCACCCGGCTGACCCTGCTCGCGGGTTTGTCGCACTCAGCCAACTTGCAGCCAAACGCCAGCTCCAACGCGCAGCACCCCCCCAGATCTTGGGGTGGGGGTAAAGAGAGGCAGGAGCTGAGCAATTGCATCAGCAGGCCAGGAGAGTGGATCCGTCCCGGGGTGTTGCAGATATATTTTTAAAAAATAAAAGAATGAAGCCAGGAGCACTCCCTGGTAAGGCAAGGGAAAGTCAAGTCCCACCCACCCTGAAATCTGGAGACAAAAGTCTAAGACAGATAGCAGGACCTAGCTTTCATGTGGACATGAACCAGGCAAGATAACTGGGTATGCTTCTGCTGACCCAGCAACCAGCCTGCACATCAATGGGAGACCCCGGACACAGGCTCAGCAGGATCCAAGCAGACGGGCTGGATCCTAATACACATGGGGGAGGCAGGAAACTTCAGGTGGAAGCACTGAGACTGGAGTGAGGGGGAACACCCCAGGAACTGGAAGCAGCCTGGCCAATAGTGGACGGGACGTAGGATCCATCACCTTATGACAGGACCTGGCCTTGAACCTGCAGGATGCAGCCGGGCCCTCTAATAAGATGATCAGTTGCTGGCAGAAGAAGGACAGGTTAGGAGTGGCCTCCTGCCCCCTGTCCAACACAAGTAACAGCCAGTTAGATTCTAAAGGCCCTTTGCCCCTCAGGCAAAGGACACTCCCACCCCGGCTGTCTTCTGTGGGTCTCATGATTAGGGTCTCCCCAACAGCTCCACCTGGACCTTATCTTCTACCCCTGAACTCAGGAAACCCTTTAAACTATGAAAGGTTTAAACTAGGGAAACCTTTTCTAGTTTCCTTTAAATTAGGAAGCCCTTTAAACCCTTTTAGAACTATGATAAAATCTGTTAAAGAAAAATATGTTAAATATAGGCAATAAGTAATGACAGGGCTAAAGAGATAGTCAGTGGTTTAGGTGCTTGCCTTGCACACAGTTAATCCTGGTTCGATCCTTGACACTATATATGGTCCCCCAAGTACCTCCAAGAGTTATCCCTGAGCACAGAGCCAGATATAAGCTCTGAACACAGCCAGGCATAACTCAAAGGATCAAACACAACATTTTTTTTAAAAATAAAGAAAACAAAGACTGACAAATAATGATAGAGTTTATGTTTATTGAAAACTTGTGCTGAGGTCACTATCACTATCACTATCTTCCCGTTAATCATCTATTTGCTAGAGCGGGCACCAGTAATATCTCCATATGTCCTGCCTCATGCTAGTAGAACCCAAAGGCATCTGCTTGCTCCAGGAACATAAAGAGCCTTAAACCATCATATTAGGTCATGGGAATGACCTAATATAAATGTTACTGGTCTTTGGCATATCAAATACTACACGAGCAGCTAGCCAGGCTTGCCGTGCTGGTGGCATACAGTTGTAGTCACCTCTAAATAGAGCATTTATTGATGAACCACGCGGCCACTAGCGGCCACGCGAGCCGGGCTGTGATAGTCTGGTCTGCTGGGTGGAGTTGTGACGAGAGGGAAGTCCAGATGTGGAAAATGGCGGGCCCCATGGAGTAGGGGAGGGTGGTCTGGCTTGTTGTGAGGCTCTGCCGGGTGGCAGGCCAGGGCTAGAACCCGCCATGCCTCCTGGGCACCTCATGAGCAGCTGGGCACAGGGAGAGCAAGTAGCAGCTCTACACCATGTCTGAGAGTCTCTGGTTCAGCACACCTGGGCCGGATTGAAAAAAAAAAAAAGAACTGCTGCAGGGTGGCTGTTGATGATCCGGGCTGTGATAGTCTGGTCTGCTGGGTGGAGTTGTGAGGAGAGGGAAGTCAGGATGTGGAAAATGGCGGGCCCCATGGAGTAGGGGCTGGTGGTCTGGCTTGTTGTGAGGCTCTGCCTGGTGGCAGGCCAGGGCTAGAACCCGCCATGCCTCCCGGGCACCTCATGAGCAGCTGGGCATAGGGAGAGCAAGAAGCAGCTCTGCCCCATGTCTGAGAGTCTCTGCTGAGGTATGTATTCAAAATGATAACCTATTAAACTGAAAATAATAACAAAGAAAGTTAGGCAGCTACTGTCACATTCCTTGATCTTTTAGAACCTTGTAGTGCTGCCCAGACAAAAGAAAGCATTTGCTTGGGCTTATATTGCAGATAAAAGGAGAATCTCCACTTGAAAATAGGCCTTCAGCCTCAGAACCTAATGTTTTCATTGGTTAGCTATGAAAGGCACTTCCTTTTTACATTTTTTTGTTCTGTAACAGGATTGCAATATAATCAATCTCATCATTTTCCCCAGACTGATTTTCTAATGTTCATTTTCCTGTTTCCTGTCACTGGATAGTAATCCAACTCTTGTCTTATGAGCTTGACACTCAGTCACCCAAGTCCTTGTTCTCCTGTCCTGCGTTTATCTCTACAAATGTCCAGTGTTTGACGCCTGGTGTGTGAGTTACACACCTGATACACCTGATAGCTGGTGTGTGTTCCAGCGACCACATAGACCCACACGCGATAACTCACATGGCCTTATTCCCTCCTACCAGCTTTCAAGCTCAATCATGTTACATTACATTTCAATGCAAAATACTTTGGAGGTTATCTTCTGTCCTGACTCCAAATAAACCAATCGTTTTGAGACTCAGATAGGTTTTACATCATTTCTCTTCTCAATGTTGTCACTGTAGTAAAGGAAAACAACAGTTAGCTGATGTTCAGGATATTCTGTCATCTTCTAGACTCAGATCTAGACTAGATTCATTTCCTCATCAAACTGGACTATTTTTGTTCATAATGCGGTCCAATATCAGTTCCTCTGTCTTTCCACCCACATCCTACCTGCAGGGGAATATAGAGGAACGTTTTGTGACGTGATTTTATTTGCCATTATCGCCCTTTCCAATAAAATTGACTTCATGACCTTTTATGCTGTTACTTTCAAACATTCATTGTTTATAATCCTTTTTTTTCTCATTGCCTGGATTCTTTTTAACACAATCATGAATGCTAAAGGAGAATATTGGATTATTTTAAGTACTTTTATCAGAGTAACCTGTGAACTTAACTAAAATTTCAGACCCTAAATACCAGAGATTCTCTAGCTTATTTGACCTATGACCTTATATTTAGGCAGAAATGGGCTCTACTTTTCCATACCCCTGGCCATTTTCACCCAAAGCTACTGTGTCTCCTAATCCCTGCCATTGTTCCAATGATCCCAGTAAGTGCTACCAGCCACTTGTAGAAAGTGCTGTATGCTAACCAACCTTTCCTGAGGGATAACATCTGATAGCACATTCATGCATCCTAGCAGGGCTCCATCCCCAAAACTGCATCTGTCTCTGCTTTACACAAAACCAATCAACAACCGTGGTGACCCTTCACCATTTTCCTCTGACAATTGTTCAGGGCCCCTTCCTATCCTCTGCCTCTCAACTTAGTTCACTGATTTAATCATGGTTGTCACGGGATGGGTAATAAAACCAGATGGGCTGTTTCTACTCCGTGCTTTAATTTACTGCATGACATAGCACAGGTCATTGGAGAGGTTTTCCGATTTGAGAAACATAGATAATGGGTCACATTTTATTTTCCTACAATCCACACCAATAATGCCCTTATTATAAAAATCACATGTGGAACAAAGATGGAAAAGGGAACATGAACATCCTATTTCCATGAATATCCATGTTCTGGGTTAAAACTCTTTGTTTAGTCTCTCAGTCTCAAATCATGTTCTGCTTTCCATGGTTTGTGTGGGTACCATGTACTATGGGTCCTGCTATATATTGAAATTGTTGAGTTATGAAAGGCTTATACACATTCCACATACTTATGAGGGGAGATTCAGATCTTACACCCTCAAGGAAACTAGTACAAGGTGTGTATTTACCATTTTCTTGACCTACTGTCAAGGATCCTTTGTTTGAGGAACCATACGGCTTTGGGTAAAAGTAATTTCATAACTTTATTCACTTGGGGAAGAATGAAAATTCTGTGTCCTACTTAGAACATCTCATCTCTGAAGCTTCATCCGCCCCTGCTCTGCCTGCTTGTAATTCTTTGACAATTATGAAAGGGAAGAGCTTATTTATGATGTCTGCTTGGCTTGTAAGCAAACAGATCATCTGAGTCGCTCTAGAGCTGCTGTAGAGGCATTTGCTTCAACAGTGGCTCCCAACGCTAAATTCTGACACAGAGAAGTTTCTCATTAGTTCAATTAATTGCATCTTATAATTTTAATGACCTTATAACCTTATGACATAAATATAATTACAATTAAAACATATCTTGGTGGGTTATGTGTAATTTCTAAATGATTATTCTTGAACTATGTTTGAAACCAGGAAATACATTTTCATCTTAAAACTGTTTTCACATGGAATGAGTTTTTTTGGTAAGATTTTATAGATGTTATAGATGCTATAGATGTTATAGAAACATTAGCCTTTTAATTTGGAATATTTTAAGGGGTTTTCAGGTGAGTAGTTCTAAAAGAGCCTAGCATATTTTCATCATTATTCACATTGACCTAATGGAAAGCTAATGGCAGGAGCAGAGGAGTAAAAGATAGTTGTCTCTATAAATATTGTCAGTGATGGAATAAGTGAGTTGCTTTGAATTTCTTGGTAGACCATTAGCAGTACTAGGGAATGAATGTTTGACACTTTGTAACTTTATTACACTTTATAGAGCAGTCTCTTGCATTATCAAAATAGGAATAAAATGCATTTTCATCTGAGCACTATTACTAAAACTAAATATGAATTCTACTGTATTAGCTTAGAATTTATTCACTTGTTTGCTTTTATCTACTCTTATTCAACTGAATATATTATTAATTTAGTTTACATCTAAGTTTCTATTCATAAAGCTATGATATGTTTAATAGTATCCTACAAATTAGATGCTTTCCTATAAATTTAATAGCAGAAGTACAGTGTTTGTTGTGAACAAGGCAGCTGTTTAAGCTATAAACATTTATTTTTTAGAGAGATGGTGTACCCATATATTTGCTTATTTAATCATCAAAGGCAAAAGAGTGCTCTATGTTATGATATAAGTTTGGTTGTTACTTGCTTTTGACTGTTTGGGCCACATTCAGTAATACTCAGGAATACTCCTGGCTCTGTGCTCAGGGAACTTGAGCCATTTCTCACACAGTTCTATGTGGTACTAGGGATTGGGCTACATCCAAGTTATATGAGACACAAGAATCTTAGCCTTCCTACTCTCTAGACTACTTTGTTTTCCAGTTAATGTAATTAATTCAACATTTCTCACATTGCCATTTCTTTTGTTTTATTTTGTTAAAATTATCTATACACCAGACTTGTTCTTATACATGGTTATTTTTATTTTATAAATAAAGCAACAGATTTATCTTGACATAGCCTCAGGATATAAATAAATATACAAGAATATAGTGAGTGTTGATAGAACAGAATCGGAACATAGCAAATAAGACAACACTCAGAGCAGTCATGGATTTCAAAGCCAGAGAAAGAAAGATTTCTAACTGGAAAACAAAATGAAATTTTATAAAATATGTCACTTTTTTTCTTAGGCAGCAACATTTTTTTGCATTATATAATTATTGTCCATATATACATGCATATTCTTAGGATGCAGTTAGCAAAATATAAAAATAGGCAAAGAGTAGCATGCACTACATTAACATAATTTCATGATAAATGGTTGTCTATTGAATAGTTTGATTTTGTCACTCTTAATTAATGAATTAACTATTTCCAGGGCATCCATGATTCAGTAAGCTCTGAGTAAGCACTCAGTGCTTACTCAGAGCTTAAGCACTCAGTGCTTACTCAGAGCTTAAACTTGACTCTGTGCTCAGAGATCATGCCCAGCAGTGATTATCAGACCCCATGTGGTGTCAGAGATCCAACAAGGGTAAGCCACAGCGAGCAAGTGACTTAAAATCCTGTACTAGCTCCTCCTTAATTAATTTTTTTTCTGAATTGTTATTTCATAGTTACTGATAAAATTCTACAATTGAAATTAAAAGGTCAACTGCAAAATTCAGTACAGTGTGTCTCTATGACCTATTTAGTAGAAACACATATTTTAAATAAAAACATGTATCCCACTTAAGACATTTTTTTTTCTTTTAGGAGTTTAGAACGACCAACGAAATAGCAATGATTCATAACAATAATTTAATTATCCTCTGATATCTGTATCAGAGGAATCCTTCCCTATATTATCCATTATTGAAGTCCAATTTGAAGTCTCAGTGACAAAGTGCTAAAAACCAGAGGAGCAGAAAATAAATTCTAGAATGAGAGTTGCTTCTTATTTTAGGATTTTATAATAAGCAAATTATAGACACCAAACTGTACTTCATCATATTGTAAAATATGATAGGTTTTGTGTGTGTGTCTTTGTGTATGTGTGAGTGTGTGTATGTTTGTGAATATGAGTGTATGTCTTTGTGTGTGTTTGTATGTGTTTGTGTTTATGTGTGTGAAACCATCTCCAGAGCATCATCAACTACCCCAGTCCTATTCGCTATTATCCATCCTTCTTTCCTTCATCCCCCACCTTTTCCCCAGCAACCACTGCTCTTCTCTCTGCCACCACAGATTAGTTTCCATGTCTGATGTTCCGTGCAAATGGAATAAAAATACAAGGCACATCCTTCATTTTATATTTTGTTTTGCTTTCTTTCTCACTGGACAGTTATTTGGAAGTCTCCAACATTGTTCTTGTTAATGGTAGCTCGTTCCTTCTCAGTGGGGGCTGAGCAGTATTTTCCCTCCTGGCTCTGACACCTGTTTCTTATGCAAGTTCAGTTTTTCAGTGCATCTCCAGGTTGTTTCTGATGTTTTGGTCACTGTAAATAAACTTTCTTTGAATCTCAATGTGCAGGTCTTACTAAGAACATTACTGCATTTGGGGAAGGAGTTACCCATGAATGTGAAGCACAAGCCTAGTGGGAGATGTCTATTACCATCAATTTCTCTCTCTCCCTCTCTGTCTCTCTCTTCCCTTCCCTTCTCTCTGTATCTCTCCCTCTCTCTGTCTCTTTCTCTCTGTCTCCCTCTGTCTCTCTCCCACACCCCTTCTCTGTCTCCCTCCCTCTCTCTCCATCTCTTTTCCACTCTCTGTCTCTATCCTCCTTTGCAATCTCTATCTCTTTCTCTCTGTCTCTCTCTCCCTATCCCTCTCTCTCTCTCTCTCTCTCTCTCTCTCTCTCCTCCCACTCTCGCTCTATATCTCTTTCTTTCTCTCTCTTTCTCTCACACACATTTTTCTTTTGAAGGAGTTAAAATATGATTGAATTGAGGCCTAAGGGGACTGAGGCACAAAGGTGGTTTTAAGGAATGATAGAGCTAAAAACATAAGGCACAGAGTTCACAACACTGAAATCGTGAGATCCAAACTTTAGTAAGCAAGCTTAAAAGGTGCCTAAGCTATCTGTCAGCATGGTAGGCTTGAAGTTAAGCTTGAAGGAAGAGAGGAAGCCTCGGAACACTGGTGGAGGGAATGTGACTTGTATGACTTATATCACTTGTCTTCCGGTTGTTCATTGTTTTGCTCGAGAGGGCAACAGTAAATTCTCCATATGTCCTGTTGTCCCCTGGATCTGACTGTACTAAAACAGTGTTAAAAGCTTCTTGTTGCGAGCGTGTTTCTTGCCCCAGAGCTCCCCATCTTCTGTGGTTCCTGCTTTATAAACTGGCTTTGTTTGCACCTACGTTGGTATGTTTCCAGCTTTGTTGGGGGGCGCAGCCAGGGTCCCCGACAGTGTCGGGAAGCGAGTTCCCTTCTACCTCCAAAGCCGGCGGGAAATGGATGAATGATTCAGGGATCCGATGCAGTTTTAAAAGGGCTTTACTATCACAGATTACAGGTTCCAATATACAATCCAAGAGCAGGGGAAAACCTCCGAACTCTGGGTTCCCAGCTAGGCCCCAGCCAGGTGTAGGCCAAGATGGCTGTCACCACATGTTGAGGCCCAACAGAGAATAGAGAGGATGGAAAAGCAAAACACCAAGGGAAGCCGAAATGGCAAAAGGGGGAAAAAAAGAGAGAGAGCCCTTCTTTTCTTCTTGCAGCTTATTTTATAGCTAGAAATCAGCCCAGACTCCCCAGCCCAGCCCATTCTGGGCTGGGCTATCTAGAGATGAAAACAGGAAAATAGCTTTATAGAAATGTAGCAACTTCAGGAGAACATCTGGTTGTTTACAAGGACCCAGAGCTAATTAAAAGCCTCCTAGCAGAGCTGGGAGAAGCTATAAGCTAAATGTAACTTCCCCTGGCAGGAAGGATCAAATGCCCTCTGGTATTTTCTCCCAGCACCTCACCTAATATCTTGAGCCAAGATCTGCCTGGAATTGACTTTATAGGGTAGAGAAGGGGGTTTCTGAGATGGCATGTCTCTGTATCAAAGACTAATACTAATGCCAGTTAAATATTTCTCCAAGCCTTCACAAGAGTCTCGTCTACTCCACGGTAGTTTTGTGTTTTAGTTGCCTTTGAGTTATCAGGGAGCCATGCTTGCTTGCTTGGAGGCAAACAACATTTTTCTCTGGTCTAATTACTTAGAGATCCAACGTGGCCAGGAAAATATGCTGGTAAGATCTAGCTAGTCCCACGATGATTGTGGTAGCATGAGAGAATATTTATACCAGCCAGTACAGAATACGTGGTCAGTTAAGACTGCCACATTCAGATTACCCCCTATCTATGAAGTGACCTGCAGGAGGCAATCCAGGGCAGATTCAGAGGCCTAGGCTTTTAGGTGTCCTGAAACACAGCTTCATTACTAATTGTGGTTTTTTCCCATTTCATTTCTTAGTTTTTTCTATGAACTTATTTATAACACAGGGACCTCACTCCTAATTCTTAGTCTTCGTTGGTCCAATATTCCTGAGCCTGTAATTTGGGAAACAAAATACAGGAGGAACTTGATCACTTTTGACCCCAGAAAGAGGATAGAGAGGAGAAGAGATCGACAGGGGTAGCAAGAAGCTGATAAGAAGTGGGGCAGAGGTCAAAGGTCATAGGTACATCTAGGAGGGAGCAATATAGCTCTCTGCACAAACCACACAGTCATTTACGGTAAAGGGAAGTGATCCAAACAACAACAACGGAACTTAAATATATTCCTGCTGAGGAAAGAGGTTGAGGGCTGAGTGTGGACCCGGCTCCTGCTGAGGGAAGCTGACCCTGGCGGTGGGATCAGGGCTTGGGCATTGTATGTGTCAAACTCAACTATGACTAACTTCACAGACCATGGTGTTATATTAAAAAAATACAATATGTGGTCAAGTTAGAAATATTTTTTACAAACGCTGCATCCCCCTTGTGAGATTGTTTCTTTATTTACTTGATCAGATGCACAGCAGAGCAATAGTCGGTCTATTTTTGTTGCAAGCAGAATACATTGTAGATGTTGATTCAATGTAACCCCTAAATATTAGGGCAGGAATGTAATTGCCGGGGTTACTTTCTGCAGTTTTCACTTGAAACGAAAGCTCAGATGTAATAACGTGGAATGCTGACCACTGTGAAGGAGCAGGGTGCTCGAGCTTCTGCTGCCCACCCACGCTGCCACACAGACCAGGTGAAGCATTGGTAAACTGGAGAAAAGCGGGCAGCAGCAGCAGTGAGAAAGCAGCAGGCTGAGAGGAATCACACCTTATGGTCATGCTTTGTGGAGAGCTATCACCGGAAATGAAAGTACACTTGCTCTAAACTCATAATAAATTGCTATTATGGCTAACTTACTTACTCCAAATAAGAATAGAACTCACACTGGGCAATGCTCTCGCCATGAAATTGTGAATGTAAATCAACAGCGATTATCTATTTTCAGATGACCCCATCATTAGCCTTCAATAAGCCAGAACCCTTAATTTTATCAGTCACATCCAGCATTTACTCCTCAGGGTTTACTCCTGACTCTGCATTCAGGAATTACTCCTGGCAGTTCTCAGGTGACCATATGAGGTGCTAGGGATCAAACTCACGATCAGTCACATGCAAGAAAGCACCCTCCCTCTGTACCATCCTATCCAGTTCCTAAACTTAATAATCAACTTCAGTTCATGTTTTTTTTTTCTTGCATGCTATCTCTAATTGCTTATAAAATTTCTAAGGCTCATTCTCAAAATTATCCAGAAAATGATCACATTCACATTATTTTGCTAATCAGTTTCTATTTCTGTTTCTTGTTTGTCTCCTATTTATGTTTTATTATTTAGGTGGTTTGTACCGAATTGCTGGAATGATGTAAGTTTTTTTTCATTGAAAATTTTAAAATAAACCATCTCCAATAAGTCCCCATTCCTTCCAACCCAAAGCCAAAGTAGTTGAGGATGACGTCTGAAGAGGGCAGCTCTCTAGTGGGAGTACTGATTTACTCCATCTGGAATGTTCCATGCCACTCACACCGCCTCTCCCAATGCTTCTCTCATTCCCGTCTGGTGTCTTTTACTCCTGCTGCTCTTCGCAGAATGCACTTTCCGCATATACTCATAGGAGAAGAACTTTGTCTACTGCCTGGCACCAATTTGTGTAGCTTCTCTTCGCAGTTTGACCTGGCCTTGCCATCCTGGCTGCAATTTCCACCTGATAGTTTTCTGCTCCCCTGACCTGTGCGCAAGAGTCACTCTATCACTCTGCACCTTTCTCATTTCCATGACAATTATCGCCTTCTGCTATATGGCGAAAGTCACTTAATAATTTCCTCTATCTTATTATTTTCTTTCTGTTGCTGAACTGTAGGCAGATATCATTTTTAATGTTTCACGAAGAAATTTTAAGTGTCTCAAAGAAAGTGTCTTACTTAAGAGGTCTCCTGTAAAAACTGAATTGTTATAAGTATTTTTGTAAAATTATTTTTGCTTCTGAGATTTAAGATTTTTAACTATGTACTAAGTTTTGATACATATTTTCATCAAGGTACATTGACTCAAGATAGAATGTTTATATTTAAATACATATTTCAATGAGATTTGAAATCTAAAAGCATCAACATAATTTATCACTCTTTTGTTACAAAACAATGTGCTATCACTGGTGCTACTGAATCGCTTAGCATACTCTTGAAAGTCATATAATCGTATGATAGAATCATGCAGTATACATTTTATCTTCTTTTACTTGGTGTAATGTCACTGAGTCTCTTTCATGCTGAAGCCTGTACTATAGTCAATCCTGAGTTCAGTGAACTCTTTCTAATTTGGTAAATTGAAATGAATTGCTTTATCTGATTATAGAGGTTTCAGGTGTGTACCCTTCAACTGAACATGTGTATCTACCACATTGAGTTTACCACTGCAATATTCTCATTTTCATTCTACTCCACAAATGATAGTTTGTGAATTTGAATTCTCCACTTTGGTTATTTCATAGGGCTCATTTTCCCTCTACTGTTGCTCTTATAGCTGTGTGTCACTTAGCATCTCTCATAGAAGCAGCATGCTGATTCGGAGGCATGCAAACAGTGTTTGAGATGAGTGTAGTAGGGTGATTGGAAAGTTTGTTTCTGTGATTACCAATTTTTCTTCTTGTTTATGTGTGCTTGCCTTCTCAGCAATGATGGATGGAAATGCTTATGGATTTATCTAATCTCTGCCAGTACCTTCTATCCTTTGATTGTCTTAAAAGCTCCTGGTGCGATTGGCTCACAGTGATGTCTCTTTCCTTTCTTCTGTTTCTGAGACTCCTGCTAGTCTTCATTTTGTTTAACAAATATCATTACTGACATTCATATTTCCAGCAGCTCTGGCAATTTCTTCCATAAAAAACCCATATAGTTTCAGCAACATGACTTAAAGTAATCCTTAAAATTAATTTTTCATGCAACGTTTGCCACATGTGCAGAAGTGATTTCAGGATGAACTTATATTTGTCAAAATGCTGATGCCTAGGCTTAGAATTCACTCAATTGCAGTTGGATACTAATGGGGCAGACTCAAAGGTAGAGCTCTTTACTCACAACAGATGGAATTCCAAACACATCCCTTAACTACTTAAGGAAGGTAGATAATCATATTTAATCAAATTTAAAAAAATAATCATCTTAAGAAAAAAGCACCCTGTCCGTGAGCAGTGTCTTTATAATAGTACATGTTATAAGTCATTGTTTCCATTTTAAATATTAAAATACAATTTTGAAAAATTATTATTTCCATTATAATATAAATAAAACTATGCCTTAATTATTCTAACATTAATTAATAGAGATAAGGGATTTGGGGACTATTTGTATTTTCCCAAGATTAAATTTCAAAAAATTTCTACAGCTGGACATTTTCCCTGAATAGGTAATTCTGCAAACCCAACACAAATACTCTCAGGATGATTTTTTGTTCATCAAAATTCACAAGTTATTAGTAGAGTATTTGGGTGAAACCACTTTATTATTATCATTGTCATTATTATTATTATTACTACTACTATTATTATAGATAATGTTCATTTCCATTGTACTGACCCAAGTTGACCACTGGTCTGCCCACTGGAGGCAGGATTCCCAGAGGAGTGTCCAGAAGCTGTATCATCACATCTCCTTACCAGGAGGACCATGTGAGCAGATGCCACAAGGAAATTGAGGATTACATCTGAACCTGGAGAAGGACTAGTAAAAGGGAAATCCACATGGGTGTATGCTTTGGAAACCCACCTAGAGGAACTGGAATCTTGGTCCTGAGAATCCATCCTAGCGAGAGACACCAAAGATCCAGAAATGAGCTGTAAGCAAGCGCTGGACCACAGCCTATGTTTGGAGCATCAGTCTTACAGCCATTTCTTGAGCCCAGACCTTAAAGAGTCTAAATTCTACCATCCATCTGGTAGCTTATTATTTTATCTTTCATATGTACATGTGTGTGTTTGTCTATCCTGGGTAACTTCCAAGGGCATGATTCTTTATGAAATAAAAAGTGGATTTCTACCTTCTAGACCCCCCACAGGGGACACCTTTTGTAGCCTCCTCAGATCTCATTTGAGACTTGGTTGTCCTTTGCTACATCAGTTCATGTACACAGCAATGAACTGGATGATGAAGCTCAGGTTTAGTAGAGATAAGAGAAAGATACTGTTGTTGCTACTTTCCCCAAGCCAAAAAAATTACAATTAGTGTGATTTCTCCCTTTATTAAAGATACAAGGGTAAATACAAAACCCAGCTGTCAGTTTATAAAAATTCCAATGTTCAGTTCACTGCATCTTCCCACACAGAGGAGGGTCCAGCCATGAGGCTGTTTTATATACTGGATGGTGACTGGATGAATTTAATATAATCTACAGAGACTTTTAATTTTCAATGTAATAGTTTAGATACTTAGACTCAAAGCTGACAATACACTGTGATAAATTGGCTCTTTTAATAATAAAATATGGATAAACTACTCTTGATACAAACCTAAGTATCGACTCTGAGTGTTTCTTAGAAAACAATGTTTTGAACTTCATAATCCATGAAGAAAGGAAACATCAAAAGGACATTAAAATGCAGAGAGGTGTCTCTAACATTAATTTCTCTGATTTTTTAACTGAATGCTTTTTATAAACTATGAAGAATGAATACATCCTTATTGTTACTTTTGTGTGTATATACTATAAGGAGAAATCACATATACACCCTCATATTCATTTATTTAAAATTATTTCATTGGAGCACCATAATATAAAAACTGCACAATCAATTCTACTTCTCTTAACAAGTAAGAACAGAGCAGCTTAGAAAATGACTTTGGCTTTTCTTGAGACTTATGAGTGAACTGTCCTCTCAATCTAAGTATTTTGCTGGTTTGCTTTCTCTTTACCAAGTTTATTTTCATAGTATCCTGTTGCAAGTCATTTATAGGAAGGATAGATTCAATGCTTTAGTTTTTATAACTGATGTTGTTAAAATGGAAAACTTGGAAGGAGAAAACAAAATATAAGGAAAATGGGACAAGCAAACTAAATAACCTTTCCTTCAGTTCAATAGCATTCTCTGTGATAATTCAGTTTTCCTGATGGGACCTAGAATGATTGTTTGCTTTGTAAAGAACCAGTGTTTTAAATGAAGTGCTTCATGGCTTTACTCTGCTCTTAGGTATCCCTGGCAATGAATGACAATGTGCATGCGTATGAAGAAGCAAATGCTGTGCACAAATGGCCTTTTAAATCACTGCCTAGAGTTATTGTACAATATTGACTTTCTTGCAACAATAAATTCACTTTTCAGATTCTCAGTCCCCATCTGAATTCCAATGTGATGTAAATGAAGAAGTGACACGGGGTGATTGGCATTCTTCTCCTGGCTGCCAACCTCTCACTGGACACCCACACATAGAATGCCACTGATTTGTATGCAGCGCTAAATCATTCTCTCCACCAGCAAGCTCTGCCGCAGATGTGTTTGACCACAGCCTCTGATAGCTTTCAGTAAGTAATTTTATGTTGAACTGTTTACTCAAGTGCTTGACTTTTTGACTCTGTTTGCTAACAGCTCTGCAAACTGAGGCTGAAAAATCAACTCAAAGTCATTCCCCTTCTCAAGTTTCCATTATAATCTCTTCACTAGGTATGGACAATTGCTATCTTATCACTAAAAGCCATAGATAATACTTATATATTATATGAAGATAATAAATAAATACATACATATATACATATTTATATATGTATATATACATATAACTGCCCCTCGAGGTGTTGCAAGTGTAGTTATGGGTGCCCAGCTGCATTGGCAGGTGGTAGACAGGAGACAGGCTTGTCTACACATCCAGAGCTCTGTCCTGGGGGCCCTGGATGGTGGATGGTCTGACATAGAAAAAGACTGGGCCCCTGGGATGAACCCAGAGCCACAGCAGAGCCTGGAAAGCTACCTGTGGTGTATTCGATATGCCAAAAAACAGTAACAGTAATGGACCTCATTTGCAACGAATGAAGACGTTACTGGCACCTGCTGGAGCAAATGGATGAACAACAGTAAGACAAGTGATACAAGCGAAGTGATATATGTTTAATACTGAAATGAATTTCACTTTGACATTCATTCAGAGCACTGGGCAGAAATGCTTGAGCCTAAGACACAGGTACACCCGGCAGAGGAGAAACCAGCTTTCCTCGCAAGGGCGGGCCAGAGCGGCCGCAGAACTTACCTCCAAACTACCACAAATATTCTACCCACCCTCTGAAAGAGTCCCACAAAGTAATGAGAATATAGTGCCCGCATGGCAGAGCCTGGCAAGCTGTCCGATGCGTGTTCGATATGCCAAATCCAGTAACAAAAATGTTTATTTTCCTGACCCCGAAAAGAGCCCTTAATACGGCAGCAGTAAGAAAGGCCAACAAGCAGTGCCTGATAAAATTTCAAGGCCGTCCTAGGCTGCCAAAACGAAGAAGGACTAAAATGACTGTCTGTACTTTCAATGCACGCACACTGGCAACGGAAGCATATATTGAGGATCTGATGCTGCAAGCAAGAAAGATCAAGTACGACATCATTGGTCTGACTGAGACGAGGGAGGCGCCAGTCGCATCATGCTGTATTTGACACCGGAGAAGAATTGTTCCTTGGAACATGTGATGAAAGAGGCGCCGGTGGCGTTGGTGTCCTTGTCAACACGAACATGGCTGTCAACATTGGATTCATTTGAATGCCTAACAAACCGAATAGGACGATTACACTTGAGGAGATGTGGCCCACTGCCAGCAATTTCTATCTTCATTGTCTATGCACCAACATCCACATACAAAGAAGATGAAATTGAGAAATTCTACATGGAATTGGAGGAGTTCTATAAAAGATCACACCTTCTACAAGATCATAGTCGGTGATTTTAATGCCAAGATAGGACCGAGAAGATCGGCTGAAGAACTCCACATCGGGACCCATGGCCTAGAATGGAACGAACAAGGTGAGAGACTATCTGAGTTCATCATGTCCACCAAGACTATTCATGGGAACTCACAGTTTCAAAAAGCTGAAGTGAAACGTTGGACATGGGAATCTCCTGGCGGACAGTTCCACAAATGAAATTGACCACATCATCTTCAATCGACGGTTTTGTCCGACCGATGTTGCTGTCGCCCCCTAAATTCCACACAGGATCGGACCACCGTCTCCTTCGTGCAAAAATTCTACTTCCCGCAACGGGGAGAAAAGGCTGCAAAGTTTAAGAAGAGAACTCCCAGAACGACCACCAACTGGGCACTCTTTGGCACCATTGCGGCAACATGGGAAGATACCATCATTGATGACATCGATGAAGAATACAACCGACTGGTTCAGCACCTCCATGATTGTGCGAAGAATGCCGAGAGAGAGAAAGACACAAAAAGGACGCTTGTCTTCAGAAACTCTTGAGCTCATTCGCCAACGTGGCAAGGCGCGAGCCTCAGGAGACCAAATGCTAACGCCCAAGCTTGCTAAACAGTGCAGAGAAGCGATAAAAGCAGACCTCAAAGACAGAAGAGCAGAAATACTGGAAGATGCAGCAGAAGCCGGGAAAAGTATTCGCACTGCCCGCCTGTCCTTCGCCAACTATAAGACCAAGATGACTGCCCTCCGACGCCCTGATGGATCTATCACATCTTCCAGAAAGGCAATGGAGAAGATTATCCAGGACTTCTACTCAAATCTCTTTGATAGCCACATCCACCTGCCCACATACCAAATTCCACAGGATGGATATGTCATTCCCAACGTTCTCCCTTCTGAAATCCGACATGCCATCTCATCGGTAAAGAAGGGAACAGCACCAGGCCCAGACAAAGTCAGACCCGAACACCTGAAGAATCTGCCGCCGGTACTCATCAATACACTAGCTCGGCTCTTCACACGCTACCTGTCCGAATGCAAGGTGCCCTCCCAATGGAAAACCAGCAGGACAGTTCTACTGTTCAAGAAGGGAGACATTCACGACATCGGGCAACTATCGCCCCATCTGCCTGTTGTCTGTCATCTACAAGCTGTTTACACGAGTCATCCTGAACAGGATTAGCAGAACACTAGATGAAGGTCAACCATGCGAGCAAGCAGGTTTCCGGAAAGGATTCAGCACAATCGACCATATCCACACAGTAACCAAGCTCATTGAGGTTTGTAGGGAGTACAAGATGCCACTCTGTCTCACGCTCATTGATTTACAGAAAGCCTTTGATTCTGTGGAGACTGAAGCAGTCATCGAAGCCCTAGTCAAACAGGGTGTTCAAACCCAATACATCAAGATCCTTCGTGAGCTGTATTACGGATTCACCACCAGGATCTCACCATTCTACAAAGAAGTGATCATTGATGTCAAAAGAGGGGTTCGACAGGGTGATACCATCTCACCAAAACTCTTCAGTGCCACCCTCGAGAACATCATGAGACAATTAGAATGGGAAGGAATGGGAGTGAAGATAGATGGTCGGCAACTACACCACCTCCGCTTCGCTGATGACATCGCTCTAATAACACCAAACATTAGCCAAGCGGCACAAATGCTGGCTGACTTTGACCGAGAATGTGGAAAGGTAGGTCTACAGCTGAATCTGAAGAAAACTATGTTCATGAGAAATGAACTAGTTCCAGAGGCCCCATTCACTCTCAATGGAACAAACATCTCTGAATGCAGCAGTTATGTGTACCTAGGTCGAGAAGTCAACATGATGAACCGACCTAAAACCTGAGCTGCGCAGGAGGAAGAGAGCGGCATGGAATGCCTTCAAAGGCATCGAAGAAATAGCTAAAAGGACAAAGAACCTCCGGCCCGGGCACATCTCTTCGACTCCACCGCTCTCCCTGCATTAACATACGCCTCAGAGACCTGGGCCCTACGAAAAGCAGGATGAGAATGCTATCCGGTCTCCCAGAGAGGCATCGAAAGAGCTATGCTTGGAATATCACGCCTCACTCAAGTGAGAGAAGGAATCCGGAGTTCTGACCTCCGTCGCTATTCCAGAATCAGGGACGCTGTCTCGGTTTGCCAAGGCATCGAAAATCAGATGGGCTGGACATGTAATGCGATTTGGAGACAACCGCTGGACTAGAGCCGTTACTGGATCCCACGGGATGTCAAAAGATCACGTGGCCGCCCACCTACAAGATGGTCAGACTTCCTTTGTTAAGACCCTGAAGGAACGGTTTGAGGCTCTTCATATTCCTGAATCAACCAGATGCCATTGGGCCACATTGGCACGTGATAGGGTCCAATGGAAATGTTACTGGCGCCCGCCGAGCAAATCGATGAATAACGGGATTCAAGTGAT